>JAWPHD010008969.1:0-109151 GCA_037043455.1 Cyrtodaria siliqua | reverse complement strand
GCGTATGGACACTATTCATTTTTCACAATTCAAAATTCATCTTTTATATGTATCAATTACATGATTTTATAATTTTTCACCAACCTCTTCAAGATAATCATCAATGTGCAATCAGATTCTGCATTTTCTTTTAAATGGTCCGAACAATAAATTACCTTCAATGATTTAAGTTCATGCCAATTTAGTATAAAATTGTGTCGTCGAAATCATGGGAATCCGAATTTCTGCCATTGAGTACTTACTCTGTGGCTTTTTAGGATTTTTTTAATTATATATACGTGATCACTTATGTGTTTTACCTACATTGCCTATTAATGCTGCCTTGTTTGTTAGAGATTATAACCTTTTTTGCCACTTGTTCCAAGGCGGTAGTCCTATTGTCAACCCTTTTATGTTTGTGAAGTCATATCTTGCCTTTTATTCATCTTTGTAATTGTTGCCTGTTTCTGTGCATGTTTGTGGTTGACTGTGCTCCTTGAATGCTACATTTCCCGTTCGATTTAAATAAGAGTTATGATATCGCATCATCCACATTTCAAAATACACCATTATAAAATAAAAATATTATTTTAAAGACATGTGGTTTCAAAATAATCCCAATGCTATATTGGGGTACTTTATCACAACAGTATAACTGACAGCTTTATTTGTGGATGTTTTAAACAAAAAAGAGTGACTATCTTGCAAAGAAACATTGCAACTAATTGATTACTAGGCATGTCTATATTCGAATAAAACAGTCCAATCCAAATACAAAAACTGTGAAAAAACTGTCAAAAACAAAATGTGTTAGAAACGGATTAACCAGTATTGAAATGTTGACTTTTGCGACAGTATATCAGTCATTTAACGGTCGTGTGTGTTTAACGATTCTGCTAACGCGTCGCCATTAAACAACATATGCGACCATTAAACGTCTGACGTACTGTCGCGAAATTCAGAATTTCAATACAGCTAACCCTGTTATCGTTTTGCCACTTCAAGTTAAGCTGTTGACTCATTTATAATTCGCCACTGTGCTTTCCTATTTGAATGTTCGATGACCCGACATATTGTGGACCCTTTAATGACGTATATCTAAAACCGGAAAACGGATAGTAACGTTAATGTGCGTCGTCCGTCATGTCTTATGCCCTAAACGGTTCATTGTGGTTTTACTCTGGCTTCTGCCAAAGAAATATAAACAGATCGGACAGGGAAAGTAGCATTCAAGGAGGACAGTGTTTGTTTTTTATATTTTATATTCATTCATACATACATGTCATATTTTTGTTTCCTAGTTTGTGAGAGGATATAGGTTGGCAGGGATTTTTTTTTTATCATGCAGATATGCACTTTTCTGCCTAATAAAGGGGTGACCTAATACATTTTGCTTTATTAGGCAAGTTGATCAATAGAGCAAATCAATGCGGAATCCCTCGGCGTTTATTGTACGTAACGTTATCTGACGTCATGCACGTAACGTTACCTGACGTCATAAAACAAACAAAAAAACAACAACATGGCGGCGTCCTCGATAAGGGGGCACTCCACAGTTTAATGTACATTTCTCAATCATCAAACCCATGCCAAGCTCTTAGCTTGAATCCTTGAGCAAAAATAAATCACATCATCATTGTGTCATACATTTCTTAGAAGACAATAAAATTACCCATGTTTCCATACCAAATAAAAGTATCAAAAATCATTTTCTGTACAACTTTAGTCCCATTTCTTTAAGATTACCCCACCCCTTAAAACATGCTAAAAATGCAATTTTAGCAATATTTCAAATGTCAATAAATAAAAATAAATTTTTTTCCTACACATATCAGGGTCATGTCTGCACTCATAATGCTCTTGCATATCAGGAAATGCTAAATTTTACATACCTAGTCCGGCATTTTAAAAAGTTATTCCACGCTGATCTCCTCGTCAGTGAAAATCAGCCATTTTAACTACTTTTAGGAAGTTTTTGATTGGTTCACATTTTTCTATTTATAGCCTCCAAAAAACCCAAAGAATGCATATTCCAATACACCAAAATAAACTTAGAAGTAATCAAAACTGAAAAAAACATCAAACATGTGCTTCATAATTATTATAAAGACCATCCATGGACCTAAAAGATGCTTAGTTGATTTCTTTCTGATTTACACCACCATGGACATTCATGCGAAACTGAGGAGTGCCCCCTAAGCGTAACATTCTGAGAAATAGGTAATAATAGTAATGTGGATAATCTAAATGATAAATAGAATATTATGTCAGTGCCTTTTACTATCAAGTTTATTAGGCTCGGCAAGAAAACGAAGAATGGCTCGGCAGAGCCTCGCCATTATTCGTGTTCTAAGCCTCACCTAATAAACTTGATAGTAAAAGGCACTGATATAATATTCTCTATATACTGCCTAGTTCAGTTAAGATGACAATAGGGTAAGCATGATGTGTTGTGTACCATAGCTAACCTGGTTTATAAAGGAAGGTAGGCGCATGAAATTTAGTCCCTCACGTTGTTTGGGCGTACCCTAAATTGGTTTTCTTTTTGGTTGCAACCGCTATCGTTATTCAGCACAATTCTGGAAACATGATAATGTGAATTATTTTTTTATTTTTTAAATATCTATAAAAACATTTAAGTGTGTATTTTTTACTTACTTTGAATATTGCCTTCTTGTTCTAGAGATGTTCTTTTGATGGGATGCATTTTTATTTACTCTGTCTTGTCAATTCGCGCACTGGAGACAGGAGATTGTGTTCGCACCAGTAGGCCGTATTGCCTACTGACCGTCAACTACGTTTACCATGACTTCACCACTCTTTATGTTCATATTCATTCAGGGACGTAGCTACCTGAACGCAGAGTAAGCAGCTGCGAACACATATATCTGCAAAGATAAGACAATTAAAAAGACCAAAACAAGTGGGATTTAAGGGAACATGACTGTTTCCATGAACATTTCAAAATTCAGACTAAATCTTCAAAATTGACAATATGTATTTAAAACTTAAGGAAATACTCCCAAAATGCACCGCAATGTATCTAGAACTGAAACAAATACAGGGGGACATGCCCCTGAACCCCTACGATACTGTCTCTATTGCGTCTTGGCACACCTTCAACCCGCTCTAGCTCCTCCCCTGACATTGACTATTTCATTTAGTTAGTGATACATTGCGGTCTACGACGCCAGTACGTTTGGGTGCTGTGGTTTGTATAGGACTAATGTTCTCAATGAAAGTCCCGGTGGAATTTTTACAACTGACTGTTCCGAGGCGTTACCGCTGTTGTCAACTCGTTTATGTGTCTCATACTTTGCTTCTATTAATTCCTGTATTTCTTGTTTGCTTTGATTGCGTGCATCTGGATTAGTCAGTTCTGCAAATGCTTTATTGAATTTATTAAATGAGTTTGCAAAATGACATAATGCGAGACTCTTGCCAAGCATTATATTATTTTTTGCTAACGAGTTTAATAAATGCAATAAGGAATGAGAACGAATGTTAGATTTATTTATCACAAAACTCACATATCGACTTTTATTGCATTTTTTCTGTCGCTTTAAAACGCGAAACCGACATATACCGTGGAAACTGGACCATAGCCATTATCATTTTTTTTGACAGCGCCTACTAGGCTTATTTGCATACTTATATAACTAGTGGTATATCGAAAATATATAATGGTGTTATTCCATTTCCACAAGGTAAGTTATGTGATAGAGATACTGCATCCTCAATCTAAATATTAACTGATATATTTATGGAAAATGGTTTTACCTCACCTGTGTCACAGCCTGAATTGAGGAATAATTGGGATGACATTTTAGCCTTTGTCCATTGTCCGTCCGTTCTTCTTTCGTTTACCAAATTAAATCCGTGTATGATGGTTTTTCAAAGTCAACTTTGAAAATCACAAAGCATGTAAATCCACCGTCTTATATGAACGTCGTTATAAAACACAGAACAAGCGTTTTCTCAAAAACTAATGGAAATATTTTGACAGTTGTTTTTAGAAGTGATCAATACACCTATCGATTGTGTACACTAGGGTCACCGGGAAATATTTGTTAAACAAAGGTCTGCACCGGATTTAAAAGTATGTTTATACAGAGATATATTGGGAGACCTCTAAAACTCCTTTTTCTTCAGTCTTCATCACCTTTGAAGCTAATTTTATACAAGCGTCTGTTTATTTTAGTATGTTTGACTATCCACATTTAGTTTGTCTATATAAAGATGAAGTTTTCCTCTTTGTTTATTTGTTAATGCATGAATTCTTTTTTAAAGAAATCTTCCAGACGTTTTTCTTAAAAAAGCAAGCGTCGCAGATGATCTAGACTACATCTCCTTAGAAAAACATTCTGAGCTATAGAGAACTATTTATACATTCCGTTTATTGACTGTCATGGATAATCAAGTGTACAAATAAAGGATCTGACCTAAACATTTCCCAGTCCTAGTGTTGGATAACATTTAAATAAATAATAATCACTAGTATATTTTTTCCACTGGCAGGATATCAAACGACAAATTCTGACAATCAATGTGTGGGAGATGGTCAGCTGGCGTGATGAACGGCTGGCATGGGTACACAGTAAAACTAGCGGAATACCTGACATCAAGAAAATGAGTGTGTTTGCAAACGTCATTTGGACACCGGATATAGTCCTATACAATAGGTAGGTTTTATTTTATTATTTAGGTCCAGGTGTGATTGGGTGCTTGTTTGGCATACACCATTTTGACAATACCTAAACATAGTATATCAAAAAATAGGATAGGATTGTTTAAAGGTAAATAAAATAAACAATACAACTAGTTTTGGAAAAAACAATTTAGAAGAGGGGCGATTTTAAACGTCCGATTTCCCCCCAGGCCCAGGTACTAAGTCCACGTAGCATAGCGTAGAGAAGAAATCAGAAGCAGGCCGGGTGACTGAAGCTATGTTCTTGATGTTCCTGTTTGGTAATTTATGCTGCGGCGGAGAAGTGTCGAGGTGTTTACAATAGCTCCTATACCCGCTAAGTGATGAATCCGACAACCGCTACGGTTGCATATGGAAATACAGCCCTGGAAACAACATTATTACATTTATCTTTCTTTGAGTTTTCACTCGAAACTCATTTGACTTTACTATCCAGAAACGTTTCGCTCTGCTCTACCATGTAGTGAAGAATGCACGATGGTCGTCATTGTATCGTTTAATTGACTGAGACATATAACTGTGTCGATCAGCTATGCATGCGAGGGATTGCAATTCGGATTCATTTCACTATTTTGATATGAACATAGCTGCTAAAACAGGGTCTTGCCTGGTTAGGTGTAGATGTGCAATACTATCGTATGATGCACGCGCGCGTGCGTATGTGCGTATGTGTGCAGATGCATGTGTGTGTGTATTTACGTCGGTTTTAACAATCTTTCAGCCATATCACGACGGTATCAACTTGTAGCAATGAGCTCAATGCTGAACTGTATAGTGCTCTCACGTTGGGATTCCCCGCCGTAGAGCTGTCACGTTGGGATTCCCCGCCGTAGAGCTGTCATGTTGGGATTCCCCGCCGTAGAGCTGTCATGTTGGGATTCACCACCGTAGAGCTGTCACGTTGGGATTCCCCGTCGTAGAGCTGTCATGTTGGGATTCCCCGCCGTAGAGCTGTCACGTTGGGATTCCACGTCGTAGACACAATACATGATACTCCACCCTGTCTCATTAAAATAACACAGGGTCGACCAGTCCAAGAACTACCATTTACCTGCTGGACGTCAAGCGAGAGAGCTATTAGTACCATTTTTATAAAGTATTTGGTTTGATCCAACCGCGGATTAAACCCACGAACTCCTGCATTACAGACAGACGCTCTACCACTACGACACGCCGCATACTCTTATGATAATATTTGTTAATATGTTACATCATTTTCACCTCATCCACTACTATGACAAACATGGGAACATCAGCCATCTTTGGTCAATTGCTACCACCGACACCGACATCATAGCTATGCATTCTTCTGCTTCACATTTATGTCAACAACTGGCCAAATCCACTAAAGAAGTTTTTTACACCCATTGAACCTAATTAGTCGCTATGATAAGTGGTTTAGATATTAACATACACTAACATTACCTTGTATACTCAATAGACATTAAAGGCACCTCAACATGGCACTCGTATTCACTTACAAATTCAACGAAAACATGTTGTTTACTTAACTCAGTGAAAGGTTAACACCAATATATGTAAATGACGACTTCTAAATCAGGAGAGATCCACACTCATATTCGCCCAAAAGCACGTGTATCAAAAAGTTCATTTGCTCATCAGTTGTTGTACTATATCACTTTCATGCCAAAGTTGATTCGCTCACCAGTTGATGTACTATATCACTTTTATCCCATAGTTGATTCGCTAATTAGTTGTTGTACTATATCACTTTCATCTCATAGTTGATTTGCACATCAGTTGTTATACTAAATCGCTTTCATGCCAGAGTTGACCGGCTCCCCAGTTGTTATACTAAATCGCTTTCATGCCAGAGTTGACCGGCTCCCCAGTTGTTATACTATATCACTTTCATTCGCTAATCACAATAATGATTGGCATCTACAATAATAAATTATAACTCATTTGTCGTTTCCTATCAATATAAAATAGGAATACATACGTTACACAGATTTCCATTATGGTTTTGCCTTCCGATGTGGGTGAAATGAAATCCACCAGTGGGTGGGGGGAGGTGGGGGGGGGGGGGGGGGGTGGTTATGATACCCACTTGTTAATGTTTATCATTCGTCAATTGTCTTCTTTCGGATGTCGATTCTTAAGGATGGCGTGAGGTATACAGTACTGTTTCTACCCAAGAATAAGCGGGTGGTCTGCCTTCACCACTATAAAATCGATATGTCTTCTATATGCTGAAAAATGACGTTAAACTTCAACTAAACAAATAAACATCAAAGTTAGTTAGTGATCTATACTTATAGTAGATATACTGCCACTGAGAGTTGATATCCAATACACACGGTAAATAATATTACAATGACATAATATTTTCAGTGCTGGAAACCAAAAACATCTCCATGAGCCTGAAGCGGTTGTGCAGAGGGACGGTACGGTGATAATTTTCCCAATATCCAACATGAAGTCACATTGCCCTGTTGACCACCACATCGTTGCTAATGAAACCGTGACATGCAGGCTATCGTTTGGTTCATGGGTGCACGACGAAGCGGAAATGGATCTTTCAGCTAAAAACGAGACGCTCACAGATAACTTTAGCGATGACAATCGGGACTGGAAGTTCGTTGGAATCAAGGTTACGCGAACCTCTAAACGTTACACGTGCTGCCCGGAAACATACATCACTATCGACTACGATCTAGAGCTGAAACGCAAGGATCACATATAAAACGCATTTAAAATGCAAGGATCACATATGAAACGCATCTAAAACGCAAGGATCGCAAGGATCACATATAAAACGCATCTAAAACGCAAAGATCACATATAAAACGCATCTTAAACACAAGGATCACATATAAAACGCATGTGTTTTTTTGTTGAATGTTTAGAACGGCATGCACTACAGTACACTATTATGCTAAGTGGCATTATTTTAAAACAAAAGGGACATGTGAATTCCACCAAATCTTTACACAGATTATCTGAGTAATCTAGCATATAATTTAGCAATGAATTCCATTAACTATAACTTATAACCTATTATACTTGCTTCATAAGTGAATTTGTTTTAAATTATTACACTTTTGATCAATAACTTTAAAAAAAGGTAAAAGTGGATGCATGCAAACTTTAACATACAATGAAGAGTTTTGTATTATAAAACTATATTGGAAATATATACCTGAACGCATACCTACATATATTTTTTCTTAATTCATGTATATACTGAAACGAAAAAGAAACGCAACACGGGAATTTCCGCTATATATTGTATGTACAATATGCTGTTGTTAATCTAATGGTACAGGGCTTCGTAAAACATCCTTTCGGGAAAAAAGACTAAAACAACAAAAGCACAGCAAATATTATTCCTTCAAAGTTTCATTATTGACAGAGTACGCGTTTGCCTCAAGCATGTGAGCAAACAAAATTTTGCACGTCAAATACAGTACTGAAATGGCTCAATTTTTCAAAGATGAACTTTAACATTTATGAATTTCTTGTTACATGGTGTACTGTGATTAAAACGTCTACAATATTACAGTTGTGTCCTTTCTCTAACTAACTGCAACTTTTTTTTTTTTAAACAAATTTCTTTGGAATATTATGTGGAATTACGTGTGCAGTATACCAGTATACAATGTTTAGCGGAAATTTCCGAGTTTCGTTTCTTATTCGCTTCAGTATATGTTGTTAAAGGTGAAATTTAGCGTGCTTTTTGAGCATATATTCTGAAATATATGTATATAATATACAATCTGTTCAAATATTACACTTATTGGTTGTCCCGTTTTCTCACAGAAGGCAATTTTATCTCATAGCGCACACGCTTGAGTTTCGCCCTTTTTGAAGACAGGTAAGTGTCACGTGATCCTGTGACGTCATTGGTACCAAACGATCAGCGGTGTCGCATTGAGTTGTATAGTATTGTCTATGTCACAGGATGACCTTAGTGGTTGGGCTAACTCAGGAAAGAATCAATGACGGTGAATGCATTTACATAAGTTTAATGCAACTTTTAAAATATGTTTAATATAAATACAATTATCTAAAAAAACAAGCGAATACACAAATGAACTATGAAAAGAATGTTCTCCTGAACGTTTAAGACGTTCTTAGTATTGTTATAAATACTGAATGTCTAAGACACTAAAGTGTTGTTAAAGCTATAACAATGTTGATCTAGCGCGATAACTGTGATGCGCGAGAGCTCATGAAGATGATGATGCGCGAATTCAATGGATGATTGTCATCAAATGCCTTCTGTAAGGGTTGATGACGCGATGCAATGATAGTTAATCTCCACTGAGATTGTGAATGATATTCCTCCAGTGAGGACTGGTAACGGGCCCACCTTGTGTCCCGGGGGTTGTCGTTAGTAAAACCTGGCTGCGCAGGTACGGGGACCGTCTCCACCGCTTGTAACGTTAGTCGTGGAAGCTTAGCTCCACTCCTGGATATCCAAACCTAGATGGCTTACTCCAACCCTGGATGGCTTATATCCTGGATGGCTTAGGCTGTAATTATACATACGTTTTAGATGTCGGTTGACAAACATAACAATCTTGCATAATTACCATTACCCAAACAAATCATTATTCGATCAATATATGTAAGCTGTACTAATGATGAGTAGCAATGTATACATATTCTACAACGCCATGTATACGCTATGTACGTCGCTGTTAATCAATGCCCCTAATACATGTAATATAAACATGATCAAATTACTCATATATTACACTCACTGAGTTATGCATGCACGCATTTATTCTTGTCACTCATCTCATTGTTAACTAATGTTGACAATCGTGTATTACAATCACCGAGTTATACGCCAACGTTAACTAATGCACCTAATATCCACTGTTATCAAATTAATATTGTTTTACAATTAATGATCAATTACAATAATTACATCTAATAAAGTAACTTCAAAATCATATGCTAGTCTAAAGTTATGTTTGAGAAACATCAATGCTAACCGGATGTCGTAACCGCCAAACAAGATGGCGCCGCCCACTGAATACAAATATACGATAAAAGTTTGATAAAACTACTAACCACATGTTGCCTGTGAAATTTGCCGTCCAATCTCTGTTCCAACAAAGTACTATCGATTATCCCGGCGATAGCTAGAAGACAATGGGTTTTATAGCAAACATTACGCCCAAATCATTATTTCCCCCGTTCAGTCCGTGACAAACGTGGCTAAATCTACAGTATTGAATCTACACGACAGGCCCCTTATACAATTTTGCCGTTTAAGGAAAATATACCTATACGTTTACATGCATTAGCACAAAACTAAACTTATGACACGACCTCTCTGGCGGCCACTTAAAATGTGCACGCTTTTACGTGTTACATGAATAGATCATGAATATTGTGAAATTGTTTCAACTCGAACAATAGATTTTGGGTGTAACCGATACAAGAGCTATATACGACCAGTACGCTCTACCCGTGACATTTTGTGACAACATCTCCCCACTTAAAGAAAGTGCTACACTTTTAAAATTCAACAAAATGATAATATTTACACGTTAAGAAACTATTAATTCTTCTGAGCAAACGAGCGACAAAACGTACAAGCTGATCGCTCAATCGCTTGAGTATGTTATCTATTACCACTGCAGTTATAACCTAACTATAATATGTAATTACAATTTCAACACTATTCTACAATTGTACACTACCCTGTCGTAACATATACTACTATTGTACAATACACTGCAATACACTATTGTATTAAACCGGTCATTATGTGCGGCGACTTAAATAGTCTGCCCCAATATTGTCCTTTCCACGGATTGCTTTAATTTTCATCCGGTAAGGCTGCAGAGTCAGTGCCCACCTCATTAACCTACTGTTAGCTACCTTAGCTTTATTCATATAAGCTAACGGTTGGTGGTCAGTCTCCAAGACAAATTCCTTACCAAAAACATATCGGTGGAATTTACTGACACCCCACACTACTGCAAGACACTCCCTTTCGATAACAGAGTAGTTACATTCCCGGGGTAATAGTTTCCGACTTGCGTAAGCCACGGGGAGACTACACCCATCTTGCTCTTGCAGTAGGACTGCACCCACCCCGATATCGGAGGCATCCGTTCTGAGGATAAACTCCTGGTCAAGTTCAGGTAATTTTAGTATTGGGGTTTTGACCAGACTCCCCTTTAAAGAGACGAAAGCTCGCTCCTGGCTTTCCCCCCAAGTTATCCTATTGGGTTGACCTTTCTTTGTCAAGTCTGACAAAGGTGCAGCTATAGCCGAAAAGTTTGGAATAAACTTCCTGTAAAAACCCGCCAACCCTAAAAATGACCTAACTTGTTTCTTTGTCTCGGGTCTTGGTGCTTCCTGAATTGCCTTAACCTTGTCGGGGTTGGGTTTCAATTTCTGGTCCCTCCCGACAACATGACCCAGACACTCTATATCTGCGTAACCTATGTGACACTTGCTAGGTTTTGCAGTCAGTTTAAACCGGCGTAGCCGTTCCAACAGATTACGTAGAGCCTTAATATGGTCTTCAAATGTTGTTGTAAACACCAGGATGTCATCTACAAAACTGTCTGTGTTGGACAAATCCTTCAGGACTTTCCTCATTAACCTACAGAATGTTGCTGGGGCGTTTACGAGACCAAAGGGCATGACCTTGAACTTAAAAAGTCCTTGCGAAGTTTCGAAGGAGGTCATCTCTTTAGCTCGGTCTGAAAGTGGGACTTGCCAATAACCTTTACTGAGGTCTAACTTGGAGAAATACGAATATCCCGCAAGTTTAGAGAATACCTCCTCAATATTAGGCATTGGCTCTGCATCAAAGATGGTACGTTTATTGAGCTGCCTAAAATCGATGCAGAATCGAATTGACCCATCTTTCTTCTTAATAAGTACGACTGGGGATGAAAATGGGGCGTTTGAAGGTTCGATGACACCCAATTTCAACATGTCTTTCACCTCCTCATCAACAATTGATCGGGAGTGAAATGGAATGGGATACCCCTTAATTCTTATTGGTTCCCCTGATGTGAGTACAATATCATGTTGCACTCCATCTGTCTGCCCCGGGTTTTCGGACAAGACATCACTGAACTCCGAGAGTAAACTACCCATCTCTCGTTTCTGCTCTACACTAAGCATGCCCGATATGTCTACATCGGCTGCTCTCTCCCTACCTACACTAGTGGGAAAATACATGGGACTAGTGTCCTCACTACTGTCTTCCTCACTATCCTCAATAACTGCAACATTAACTATGGTTAACACCCCTTGTTGCACATTATCGGTTCTACTTATATACTCTTTCAGCATATTCGCATGAAAGGTCTTTAACTTTCCGTTTATCTCGATACGGTAATCCATAGTGTTCACTATCCCTCTAACGTAAAACGGACCTTTCCATTGTAATAACAACTTGTTATTGTCGGTCGGGAGTAACAGTAACACCTGGTCATCTATCTTAAACTTCCTAGCTCTAGCTTTCTGGTCATAGTAGCGTTTATACTTGGTACTTGCCTTAACTAACTGACTTTGAGCTATCTTACAAGTCTCCTCTAGTTTCTCCTTCAGATCTAAAACATACTGATATGTAGTCTTAACCTCATCACTATCTACTTCACCTGCCCACATCTCTCTAAGAATCCTCATGGGACCTCTAACTGACCTACCGTACAATAACTCAAACGGAGAGAATCCTAAACTCTCTTGTGGTACCTCTCTAAATGCAAACAATAAAGCATTGAGATACTTGTCCCAATCTTTGGGTCTCTCGGTACACATACGCCGTAACATTTGCTTTAACGTCCCGTTAAATCGTTCGACTAACCCGTTACACATAGGGTGATATGGTGTTGTCATGATTTGACGCAAAGACAATAACCTGCTTACTTCAGCCATAAGTTCTGACGTAAACTGTGACCCACAATCAGTCAGCATTTCCTCTGGTACACCTAGCCTACTGAACATATCAACTAATGCCTCAGCTACTCTCTCAGTTTCAATTGAGGGCAATGCTACTGCCTCCGGATACCTAGTTGCATAGTCTACCATGGTTAAAATGTACCTATTTTTCCTATCCGACACTGGAAAAATTGGTCCAACTATGTCTACGGCTACCCGCTTAAATGGTGTATCTATCAGTGGCATCTGACCTAAATGTACTTTGGTCACTCGACCTTTTGGTACTGTCCTTTGGCATACATCGCAGGACCTACAATACCTAGTTACATCTCCACTAACGCCTGGCCAATAAAATTCTGCCAATACTCTATCTGACGTTTTCTTTACGCCTAAATGACCTCCCATAATCGACTCATGAGCTACCTTAAGCACTGTCGTTCTATACTGGGTAGGTACCACTAATTGGTGAAACTGTCTACTACCACTATCTTCAAATTCTCTGTACAATAACCTATTCTTATGTACAAACTTACAACTACCGGACCCTTTACACTTCTTCACTACACCGTCCTTGGCCTTCACTTTACAAGGACCTAATGACTCGTCTTGAGTTTGTGCTTCTATAAACTCCGCTTTAGATATGTCACCTACGGCTGCAGGAACCTTTAATTTTCTATAAGCCTGAGCTTGCTTCTGAACCTGCGCTCTAGTCTCTACGGCATTACTTATGCTACTTCTAAAATCGGACATTACCGGAAGTGCTGAACCATCTATGTTCCCTATCGTTAAATCATACATCGGGTCATCCATACATAGTGCCTCTGTAGTCCCTTTAAAGAAAGGTGTATCTACATCTATTCTCGCTATTGGCACGTGCTCTACCGACTTATTTAACAACATACACGGTGACTGTTTACCTACCAACTGGTCATCCGTAACTAAACTACGCCTAACTACCACACCTGTACAACCTGTATCCCTCATTACAATTACGTCCGTGCCGTTCACTCTACCATCTGCCGTTGGAAGATTTGCATACGGAAAGAGACATGTTCCGATCTTCGCCATTACACCATCCGATTTAACACAACAGCTACTACTCTCGGTTTTAATAACCGGACTATTACTACCTCTGCCTCTACCTCTACCTCGGTTTTGACCACCTCTACCTCTACCGAAATTCCATGGGTTGTTAAAACCTTGGTTCTGATTCCCTACATTGTTGTCCACTCTACTATTTTCACTGAAATTGTCTACGACAGCGGACACTTTCACCGCTTTCCTACACTCATGTGAAGCATGATTCCCATTACAGTGACGACAACGAATAAAAGGTCTACCTATGTTACCACTATTGCTACCTCCTCTAGCACCCATCGAACTACCACCACCTCTATAGTTTCCACTCTGGCCTTTCTGTTTATGATCGTCCCCTTGCCTATCTCTAAAAGTTCTGTCTTTCGACACTACATTATGAGCTCCACCTCTAGCCTCGGCAAACTGATCTGCTTGTGTTGCCATTTCTCCTACACTAGTAAGTTTTCTTTCTTTAAGAAATAAGAACAGATCTCTACTACAAACATTGAATAGCTGGTCACGCAACAAGAAATCTATGAGGCCCTGATAAGTCTGCGCTACCTTCCCTAACTCTAACCACCTATCTAAGTAATTTCTAGATCTACTAATGAACTGAATAAATGACTCGCCTTTCTCAGGCAAGCAAGCTCTAAACCGCTTTCTAAAACCTTCTTCAGTTAACTCAAATCTCTTTAAAAGAGCATCCTTTAACTTGTCATAGTCAAGAGCATCTAAACTAGGTAATCTAGAAAATACATCTAAGGCCTTGCCTCTCAATAACGCACTTAAATGAACTGCCCACTTATCTTTGGTCCATTCCTGTAACTCAGCATAACGCTCGAACCGTAACAAGTAACTGTCCATGTTATCTTTGTCAGCATCAAAGTATGGTAACTTCGAACCTTTTAACTTCCCAGAATAACTATCTTTCCCTTCAGTTTTACTTTCCTTACTATGTGTCTTAGCTGCTTCCAACTCTAAAGCTAACTTATGATCAAACTCTTTTTGCTCCCTTTCCATTATCATCTTAGCCTTAGCTAGTCTACCATCTGTTTCGAACCTCTCATGTTCTAACTCTTGCTTCTCCCTTACTATTCTACTTTCTAATTCTAACTTCTCTTTTGCTAACCTATCTTCTAATTCTAACTTCTCTGTGGCTAGTCTACTTTCGAATGCTAACCTATCTTTCTCAGCATCTAGCTTCTCTTTTGCTAACCTATCTTCTAATTCTAACTTCTCTGTGGCTAGTCTACTTTCGAATGCTAACCTATCTTTCTCAGCATCTAGCTTCTCTTTTGCTAACCTATCTTCTAATTCTAACTTCTCTGTGGCTAGTCTACTTTCGAATGCTAACCTATCTTTCTCAGCATCTAGCTTCTCTTTAGCTAATCTACCTTCTAATTCTAGCTTATCTTTAACTAGTATACTTTCTTCATTTCTTTCCTGCTTTGCTAATTCTCTTTCCTTAAGTCTAAATTCCCTTTCCCTAGCCTGTTCGTCTTTAACAAAGTTTCTAAGCTCCTCTCCAGCATACCCTAACTCCTTTCCCATTTCCGCAAGATCCTTTATGGACGTCATGTCTATGGACATTGTGGACTACTAACTACAATAATTACAATACACACGTCACTAATAATTCTACTCACTTAACTACTAATGGTAAGTCACTGTGTCCTCAGTAAATACCTGGGCATCATCATCGGACAAGTTACATACACATTTGTACTAGCGCTAACTACTAACGATTATGTGTAGATAGTATCTAGCTTCCACAAAACATATGCACTACATAAAATATCTTAATTTGATATTGGACATAAACCTTAAACAATCATCGAAATGTGTATAACATGTACATGTATATTTACTTCTCCCATCAATATAAGTATACTCGAGTGTCACAACATGAGTAGAACGTCTTGTTCGCCAACCTAATTGGATACTATATGTATATCAAGGGAGGTAAAAACAAACACCCAAATTATTGAGCAAAAGTGCCTCAGACCCACTCGTGTAGACCACTGCGACCTCGCGCCAAGGAAAGAACGGACAAAACAACAGTTTGGACTCACCCTACCCTTGTCGTGTCTTGACTTGTCTTCCAAGCTGTGGCCGTGATCGTCGACAGTCGCCTTGATGGATCAGAGGGTGGTACACAATTCTAAAATAATAAGTAGAGATTTAGTATATCATAATAAAGATCACTTATTGATTCTTTCCCTCCGTAGTCGCCCAGAATCCCACTACTCTGAAACCAGTTGTCACAGGATGACCTTAGTGGTTGGGCTAACTCAGGAAAGAATCAATGACGGTGAATGCATTTACATAAGTTTAATGCAACTTTTAAAATATGTTTAATATAAATACAATTATCTAAAAAAACAAGCGAATACACAAATGAACTATGAAAAGAATGTTCTCCTGAACGTTTAAGACGTTCTTAGTATTGTTATAAATACTGAATGTCTAAGACACTAAAGTGTTGTTAAAGCTATAACAATGTTGATCTAGCGCGATAACTGTGATGCGCGAGAGCTCATGAAGATGATGATGCGCGAATTCAATGGATGATTGTCATCAAATGCCTTCTGTAAGGGTTGATGACGCGATGCAATGATAGTTAATCTCCACTGAGATTGTGAATGATATTCCTCCAGTGAGGACTGGTAACGGGCCCACCTTGTGTCCCGGGGGTTGTCGTTAGTAAAACCTGGCTGCGCAGGTACGGGGACCGTCTCCACCGCTTGTAACGTTAGTCGTGGAAGCTTAGCTCCACTCCTGGATATCCAAACCTAGATGGCTTACTCCAACCCTGGATGGCTTATATCCTGGATGGCTTAGGCTGTAATTATACATACGTTTTAGATGTCGGTTGACAAACATAACAATCTTGCATAATTACCATTACCCAAACAAATCATTATTCGATCAATATATGTAAGCTGTACTAATGATGAGTAGCAATGTATACATATTCTACAACGCCATGTATACGCTATGTACGTCGCTGTTAATCAATGCCCCTAATACATGTAATATAAACATGATCAAATTACTCATATATTACACTCACTGAGTTATGCATGCACGCATTTATTCTTGTCACTCATCTCATTGTTAACTAATGTTGACAATCGTGTATTACAATCACCGAGTTATACGCCAACGTTAACTAATGCACCTAATATCCACTGTTATCAAATTAATATTGTTTTACAATTAATGATCAATTACAATAATTACATCTAATAAAGTAACTTCAAAATCATATGCTAGTCTAAAGTTATGTTTGAGAAACATCAATGCTAACCGGATGTCGTAACCGCCAAACAAGATGGCGCCGCCCACTGAATACAAATATACGATAAAAGTTTGATAAAACTACTAACCACATGTTGCCTGTGAAATTTGCCGTCCAATCTCTGTTCCAACAAAGTACTATCGATTATCCCGGCGATAGCTAGAAGACAATGGGTTTTATAGCAAACATTACGCCCAAATCATTATTTCCCCCGTTCAGTCCGTGACAAACGTGGCTAAATCTACAGTATTGAATCTACACGACAGGCCCCTTATACAATTTTGCCGTTTAAGGAAAATATACCTATACGTTTACATGCATTAGCACAAAACTAAACTTATGACACGGCCTCTCTGGCGGCCACTTAAAATGTGCACGCTTTTACGTGTTACATGAATAGATCATGAATATTGTGAAATTGTTTCAACTCGAACAATAGATTTTGGGTGTAACCGATACAAGAGCTATATACGACCAGTACGCTCTACCCGTGACATTTTGTGACAGTCTATGTAGGATTAAGTTTTATGGTACGTGTTAAAAATGCCGTGTGCTGTAGCTGGGTGTCAAAGTGTGCATAAAAAAGGACAATCTAATAACATCAGTTTTTTTCGTTTTCCTAATCAGGTTAATGATAGATTAAGATTTGAATTGTGGGTGGACCGCTGTCGACGAAAATCGCCCGTCGCGTCCAAAAAATGGGAACCTTCGAAAGACGCGCGAGTTTGTAGTAAACACTTTGAGTTGGATTCGTGGGAAATCCATCCTTTGGTTTTCATTTTCATTGAATTTGAAGGACAGACGGGCATGCAGATTAAAAACAACAGCGATACCAACAATATTTTCCTACAAAAATGAGAAGTGCCTAACCCCGCCGTCTCCGAGCAAGTTTTATTCGCCGATTCGACCGGCGTTGAGGAAGAAATCATTAAATGAGGCAAGATAGAAGTTTTTGTTCAGTTATCTTAGCAATTCCTCGGGTATGTGTATGATAAATTGTAGAAAGGTATATAGTCTTAGATCTGTACATCGTGATTGTTTAGCTGTTGAATTAGATGCATGCGTCTTACGTGAACGGCGCTAATATAATGTAGCCGTCTTTTTCAAAAGATCGCTAAAAAGGTTTAGAATATGAATGTAAAGAATTCTGTGAAATAAACACTGTCGTTGTTTCAATATATATTTTGTAGTATTTTTTTTTTGTTTTGTTTTAAATTATACACCTTCTTCTGCCAATAGTGTTATAGATGTTTATAGAGTTATATATCGGTCTCTGGATTTGAAAATAATGACAAAATGTTTCATGGATGTCTATTAAAACGCAGAAAATTGATAATGTTACTAGCTATTATATTAGTTCAGTAATGTTGTATGGCAAAACAACAACAATAACGGCTTTTACCTCATGCAGTAAGTAAAATAAGTGCTTTACAAGCATATATATACTTTATATTCTAAATAAAAAAATTGTTAGGTCTGTTTTTTCGATCTCTACATGTACATAATACATTATGTCGTGCTCATAATACATTTGACTATATTATTTAGATCATCTTCGTGCGCGATGAACTAACTAGTTTCTCACGCATCATATATCCGTCTTGTGCAATACGCGGCTCGCCGCGGCGGTATTGCGCCGCGGCGGTATTGCACCGCTCACGGTATTGCAATATACAGGAAATGTAGGCATATCATAAAACTACGTTTCCCTAAATGGTGCGTGATTTTGTCATATACCGACGTTTGTACCATGATTAGGCTGTACTTCAATAGGGCACCGCAATAGTTGATTAGTCGCTGTGTGGTATATTGTTATTTGGCGGCACGTGGAGAGCGTGTCATACTGCAAATCCGAATCTCATACACCACTATAGACTGTTTTGGAGGCGGCGGGGACTTATGGTATGTAGAATACTATAGAAATTAGATGCTGTTACATTTATTTATTTATCAATTATACTTACTAGACTCTAAATATATTTTTCAATGTCTATTTTTCGGCAAAAATAAAGTCCTTATAATCTGACGCTCGTATTAATGTACAAGTATTAGACCATGTCCATTCATTCGGAATATACTGCATTTCGCGCTTAGTGTAAATGAACCGAGATATTGCAGCGTTGCTGGTGACTTTCAGAATTTCGATGACCTGCACCGCGTTCAACTTCCTCATCGCCATCGGTTGATGAATCCGAGGTATTTTCATCCTCAGACACGAATTCTGGCTCAAAATCGTAAGGTTGCACATTGTGCAACCTTCTTATCATGGGCATTTCATCTGACTCAGCATCATAGTCGCTTAATTCCGACATTTTCACACACACTATACTGTTTTTGCGTGCTTTCCCTATGTACAAATGGTTTCGTTTTGTTCCCAATGACGTCACTTCCGGTTTTACGAGGAAGAGTTTTCCCCCTTTGATTTTTTTTCAATTTTTTAGCGTAGCCTGTTCGTCTTTTCAGTTTTTATCTTTAAAAACATATTTTCACTAAAAATACATCAATAGCATAGTTACCATCGTATTTATAATGATATTTGATAATTAAAAACATATCAACAACGGATTTGTTGATTTAGGACAAATTTCTGCTTTAAGCTCACCTGATCTGAAAGCTAAAGTGAGCGTTTGTAAACGCTGTTTGTTCATCGTCCGTATAGGTTGCAGTGGCCCAGTGGATAAAAAAGTGTAAAGATCACGGGTTCGCCAAAGGCTTCTTTGGTGTGTCCTCGGGAAAGATTCCTTATCCTCGCCTGTTGTATGGCAACGTGGTCCCGTATATCGGAGTCTATCAAAGAATCATATTATATTAATATAACCTCTTCACCTCTGGGGATAATCAAATCCTCAGGGTGAACATTCTTACTATCACCCTCTCATAAATGTGATATTATTATGTTTTATTATAACGATTAAATCAAAAAGTTGCTATGGAAGTTATATCATTGGATTGGAAATAACATATCTAAGAAAATGAATGGCAGTTTATTGAAATCAGTACAGTAATTGTGAAGTTATGACGAGTTCAACATAGCAACACCCTACTGAACTAATGACGTCAACGAAACAGCGCGCAGCAAATATCTGTTATTATTATACCTCACTGTAAACACTCCATGTAAAATCCACATACCCTGCCTGGTTGACATTTCGCGCTATGAATATCATCCCGCTAGCTTTGTGAAAAGCTCAGTTCTAAAATTAGTTTTTTCTCAACAACAACAACATACAAGTATTTGTTCGGTATAATGAAATAAATATCGATTCAAAGAATAGTGGCCGTCTGTACATGTTTGCTTCTAGGGATTCAACATATCACAAGTTAAACCCCTATTAAAACATTATATTCTATTGTATTACCTGTGACAACTCATATGCACCAGGAGAATCACTTTAACCTGAATTGGATTGATAGCTATAGTAATTAGTTGGACTCTTTACAACCTTTGCTTTTGCGTACTGTTTCACCATAAAAGTAATATCCTAATTTAAATGTTATTATAACACTACCTCCGTAGTCTTTCATATACACAAAGAAGAGAGACAGCTGTATGTTATTCTACGATTAAATACAGCTGTTCCATTAATTCCTCGCGTATATTTCATCCGTTGGAAGCGCCACGTTACATGACGTCACTTGGTAAATATACATCACGAAGACAAACTCAACAGTAATTTTAATGAAATGTTAATTACAGCAAACTTGCCATGCTCCCAAACCGTGCACACACCGATATAAACCCATCATATGCATCAGTACATATAGCATTAATAAGCATCTTGAACAAACTGAGAACTTGTGACGTCATACAGCGCAAGCTATATGACGTAAGCCATGACTTAATTGTTTGTCACGTGATACATAGTGTATTGAAACGCAGAACTTTGCATACGGGGCCGCCAAATGGAACAGACTGTAAACATAGCAGCCTGATTACCTTGACCTCCGAGATAATAGCGTAAACAATGGGGTTATTGTTGCGTTAGAATCGAAATAATAAATGAATAAAATACAGTTAGTCGTTCGGATGCGAGTAATTAAATCACCCTTGCTAACGCACTCGTGATTTAATTACTCTACGCATACGAACTCCTAACTGTATTTTATTCACCGATAAAACACAGGTAAATATTTATTATTTCTTAAATAATGATTACTTAAAGGGACACATGGTAGTTGTATGTGCACATTTTACCCGTCATAGCAAAAAGCTTGTTTTCTCTTCTTTTTCCTAACCCACTTTTCAAAAAACTGACACTTCTTGGTTTTGAAATAGATTGTAATTTTTCTGTTTGTTTTAGATGTAATAATAAACTTGATTTTAATTTTGCAATGATGATAATCCTAAACTTAAATAACTTTAGTCACGGTTAATGATAAATGGCGGCAATACACATATATATAAACCGGTTAATATTGAAACATTTAGTTAATCGAGTTGTTTCCCTTTACAGAAATTTACTTTGTGGCTTTCTAGGCTTTTGTTTTTTATATTATATATGCGTGGTCATGTATTTGTTTTACTTATATTGCCTATTAATGCTGCCTTGTTTGTTAGATATTATAATCTTGCGGGGATATCTTTGTTTACACTGTCCAGTTTTTTGGGATCACAATAGGGTAAGAGTGAGGTTTGGTGCACCATAGAACATGGTTTAAAACCCCAGCGGCCTTTTTTGCCATTAACCGTTCCAAGGCGGTAGCCCTATAGCCAACCCTTTTGTGGTTGTAATGTCTTATCTTGCTTCTTATTCATCTCTAAAGTTGTTCTTTGTTTCTGTTTGTGGTTGACTGTCGTCCTTAAATGTTTCTTTTCCTGTTCGACTTTTATATCTACTTTTATACATATTCCATTGCCTTATACATAATGGTAACCATCCCTATGCCCTCCTTTAGAAGCATATACGTGACTGTTCCTAGACAAAACCGCATTGCCCTATTGTGACTTGTGTTGATACAAGAAATCATATAGGTAATTGTAGCACCATATGAGAAACCGGACACAATAAGGAAATTATATAACTTTATCATTAAACTATATTATTATGTTATTATCCCCGATAAGTCGTTTTTGTACCACCTGATATGACACTTGATGTGAAATCAATATCTTCCCGCATAGGTTATCACCCGCGATATGCGGTAGATAACCTTTGCCTGATGATAACCAGGAAGTAAGTGACGTCAATAACCGTTAATTACTGACGTCATTAACGTGCAGGTCATTTCAAACGTCCGTTTAAATTTCATTTCTGTTAATATGGATGCAGGGAAAAGACGTTTGAATCTTTGGCCACTTTTATCGTGTTCAAGGCAAAAAATTATGGTTTTATATGCAACAAAGAGCTCGTTTCGTGTAGGTAAAAATGTTTGTTAAACTAAAGTGCACGTCTTTCAACAGAATGAGCTCTTTTCTCTATCGCAACCGGTATTTCGATTCAACCAGTACTTTCTGAGATTAGACCTTGCACATGTGCACATGTGCACGATCATGTACGCTTTCGTTCATTTCCAATACATTGGGAGGGCTTGTCTAAGAAAGTTTATATGAATGCGGTTGAGAAGAAAGCCAACTTTGTACGCGCTTTACTAAAACAAAAAAAAAGTTAAATATAAAGAAAATTATTAGGCAAAAACATACCTGAATTGGGCGCTTGTTTTATAACATTTCCAAAATCGATAAAGAAACTTATACAACAAAAATAAAGTTTGCTATTTTTTCAGTAATCAATGATGGATTTATTACAACTCTTCACTTCCCTTTATCACACCTGATAGATATATAAATGTTTCAAAAGAATATTTTTGTGTGTAGTTTAATGATAACAAATTACAATTCTCCCTTTTCCATATCACACCTGATATCATCCTTCGAACATCGGTATTGCTATTGAATTCTCGGGATGATATCAAGTGTGATATGGGAAAAGAAGAGTCATAATTTATACCTATCAATATAAACAGGTCATATGACATTCCACCGATAAGTTATATTAGCGATAAGTAAATCTTAAGCACGACTTTCACATTGTGGAACGACCTTAAGAATTACTGTATCTCCCTGTGAAAAGTTCAAATGAAAATAAATCGGACATAATGAACGTGTGCACTACTAAATTATCTTGTAATTCTCCGTATATGTTCGTAAAAAGTATTAACGCACACATTTTAATACACCGATGTCTGTATTTGCGTGCTCTTTAACAAAAAACACTCACTCTTCAAAGCATTAATGTACATTGAAAACAGCAAAGGGAAAACAAAGATTCCGCTCGACGTTTTACCAGTCAGTTAAATATAACGCTATCACTTAAATAATTTTGGAATTTAAATTAATTTTACTTTATTATAAAGTGACCTAAACCATTTAGGACTTTACAACTTACCCCTGATACTTTATACCAAATGTTATCTCAAACATTGATATTTGGTATCTAACCTGAAGTAGCGGACGCAAAAGAGTATCATATTATCTTATAGAAGAATATTGTTGTTGCGATAGCGATGGTGAAAAGTCCGGCAAACAACGAATATTAGACTCAATAACACCAACATCGTCCTGCAAACAACGAATACTAGACTCAGTAACACCAACATTGTCCGGCAAACAACGAATACTAGACTCAGTAACACCAACATTGTCCGGCAAACAGCGACTATTAGACTCAGTAACACCAACATTGTCCGGCAAACAACGAATACTAGACTCAATAACACCAACATCGTCCTGCAAACAACGAATACTAGACTTA
Source organism: Cyrtodaria siliqua (assembly GCA_037043455.1). Taxonomy (NCBI): domain Eukaryota; kingdom Metazoa; phylum Mollusca; class Bivalvia; order Adapedonta; family Hiatellidae; genus Cyrtodaria; species Cyrtodaria siliqua. The sequence goes on along the minus strand of JAWPHD010008969.1, from coordinate 85,450 downwards.
GTAACACCAACATTGTCCGGCAAACAGCGAATACTAGACTCAGTAACACCAACATTGTCCGGCAAACAACGAATACTAGACTCAGTAACACCAGCATTGTCCGGCAAACAACGAGTACTAGACTCAGTAACACCAACATTGTCCGGCAAACAACGAATACTAGATTCAGTAACACCAACATTGTCCGGCAAACAACGAATACTAGACTCAGTAACACAAACATTGTCCGGCAAACAACGAGTACTAGACTCAGTAACACCAACATTGTCCGGCAAACAACGAGTACTAGACTCAGTAACACCAACATTGTCCGGCAAACAACGAATACTAGACTCAGTAACACCAACATATTGTCCGGCAAACAACGAGTACTAGACTCAGTAACACCAACATTGTCCGGCAAACAACGAATATTAGACTCAGCAACACCAACATTGTCCGGCAAACAACGAATATTAGACTCAATAACTCCAACATTGTCCGGCAAACAACGAATATTAGACTCAATAACACCAACATTGTCCGGCAAACAACGAATATTAGACTCAATAACACCAACATTGTCCGGCATACAACGAATATTAGACTCAGCAACACTAACATTGTCCGGCAAACAACGAATATTAGACTCAGCAACACCAACATTGTCCGTCAAACAACGAATATTAGACTCAACAACACCAACATTGTCCGTGAAACAACGAATATTAGACTCAGCAACACCAACATTGTCCGGCAAACAACGAATATTAGGCTCAGCAACACCAACATTGTCCGCCAAACAACGAATATTAGACTCAACAACACCAACATTGTCCGCCAAACAACGAATATTAGACGCAACAACACCAACATTGTCCGTCAAACAACGAATATTAGACTCAGCAACACCAAAATTGTCCGGCAAACAACGAATATTAGACTCAGCAACACCAACATTGTCCGGCAAACAACGAATATTAGACTCAGCAACACCAACATTGTCCGGCAAACAACGAATATTAGACTCAGCAACACCAACATTGTCCGGCAAACAACGAATATTAGACTCAGCAACACCAACATTGTCCGTCAATCAACGAATATTAGACTCAGCAACACCAACATTGTCCGGCAAACAAGGAATATTAGACTCAGCAACACCAACATTGTCCGGCAAGCAACGAATATTTGACTCAGTAACACAACATTGTCCGGCAAACAACGAAATTAGACTCAGTAACACCAACATTGTCCGGCAAGCAACGAATATTACACTCAGTAACACCAACATTGTCTGGCAAGCAACGAATATTTGACTCAGTAACACAACATTGTCCGGCAAACAACGAAATTAGACTCAGTAACACCAACATTGTCCGGCAAGCAACGAATATTACACTCAGCAACACCAACATTGTCCGGCAAGCAACAAATATTACACTCAGTAACACCAACATTGTCCGGCAAACAACGAATATTAGAATCAGCAACACCAACATTGTCCGGCAAACAACGAATATTAGACTCAATAATACCAACATTGTCCGGCAAACAACGAATATTAGACTCAATAACACCAACATTGTCCGGCAAACAACGAATATTAGACTCAATAATACCAACATTGTCCGGCAAACAACGAATATTAGACTCCATAACACCAACATTGTCCGGCAAACAACGAATATTAGACTCCATAACACCAACATTGTCCGGCAAACAACGAATATTAGACTCAATAACACCAACATTGTCCGGCAAACAACGAATATTAGACTCAATAACACCAACATTGTCCGGCAAACAACGAATATTAGACTCAATAACACCAACATTGTCCGGCAAACAACGAATATTAGACTCAATAACACCAACATTGTCATTTATAAATACAACGAAAAGGAAAGTACATAGAGTATGTCCTGTGGTACACCAGCGTATATCGTGTTCCACGTTGATGATGCCTCTGAAAAAACAACACGTGTTGTCTATTACAGAGTTATTTGGTAAGCGCAGGAATTACTTGCAACATTCTATTTGAATGGAAAACCTGCCTACCATGCTTTGTCAAATGCGTTACTTATTACATCAAAGCCAGTTATTATAAGGATAAATTAGCTGATTATAAATGAGTCAATGAAAATACAACCAGACCAAAAAGACTGAAAGAAAACTGAGTGTCATCTCTAAAAAGAGTTAACATACATGTATCTAGATAAAATTATTTATTAAAGGGGTTGATTTACAACTTTCTAACAACATTTATTTTAAAGGGCTCTGAAAAACTTCAAAAAAGCTAAAATAATTAACAAAATGCCAAGAAAAGTAAAGGAGATATGACCTCTTGACAATTTGCAAAACACATAAATGGAGGCGGCCATCTTGGAATGATGACGTCATAACGCATTTTAACCGTATATGGCATATTGACAAAATATCGTTTAAAGCAAAGAAATCGGTGCAAATGAAAAATAAGCCTTCAGTGTATATTTGTATATTTATTTCTAATCAGTTTGCAGTGATTTTCTTTGCTTTAAACACTATTTTGACAATATGCCATATATGGTATAAAGGCGCGATGACGTCATCTTTCCACGAAAAACACAAAAAAAACAAAACACAAAAAACTCAATAAATTTGAAAAGTGGATAACATTGTGATGTGTTCCACTTATCGGATGAAAGCACAAGAGGGATAGGTTATATTCTAACTAGTCAACGTGTAACGATAACAAGTATTACTGATGTGTTATATAGACGTATAAACTATCAGCAGGTGCGTTTTAGAACCTAGTTTAAACCTCCAGCCGCCTTTTGCCGCTGCCCATTTCAAAGTGATACACTGTTGTCAAGCCGTTATATGTTTAATGTCCCATAATTTAGTTCTTAAAACGTATTTATCCATATACTTGTTCATTGTTTTTGTATGCGTGGTCGACTTTTGTATCTACCTTTATGTGTGACAATCCCCCAAAGTATGTAGCGTAACTATGTTGTTTCCTTTAAAACTATTGTATGATGCTTTCCTTTGCTCATGTCCCTACCATACTGGGTCCCCAACGTTTTACAGGTGTCAAGAAAACATATATAGCCTGGTTTAAACCCCCAACGTTTTTTTTTGCCACAGACCGTTCCAAGGCGATAGCCCTCTTATCAACCCTTTTTGTGTTTGTGACGTCATATGCCATTATTCTTTATTAACATTGCCATTCATGTTTTTTCTTTTTGCGTGTTTTTGGGTTTACTGTGTTCTGTGAAAGCTGAATTTCCTGTTCGACTTTTATACGTATATATAAAAACATGGAACAGCTTACATGTCCGAGCTTAAAACAACTGCTGTACTGTTTCTTTGAGGAATATATAATAAAAGCCTTTATATTTTTTTTGTACACTCCTCAATGTGTTTAACAATCGTGTTGTATACTACTGGCTTGATAGACACACCATATTAATTGTACATAAGCTCATGGTTACCTACCCTATCTTTTTCACAGTTTTGATCGTGCTGTCTTCCGCCGTTTTGGTTACTGGCGAACAGCAAACATGTGCGGATCTAGACGTTGATGCATGTGCTCTTTAGGAAGAAAAACAACCCCGATGTTTGTGACGACCATCAGTCTCAGACAATATGTGTAAACACATTTTATAAGTAAGTTTCACATGTAGACTCTGATGTAAGTAAAGCCAAACTTCCAACGCTAATGCTATGAGTATGTCGGGATAATATGACATTAATCGGTCTTTATTTTGAACCCGCATTATATGATAAAACAATGTCCAATGTTAATTTATTTGAATAGTAACAAGACATTACTTTATACAGTAGTATAGTATCAAGGAATAGATGAGAGGAGTAAAGTACTTTTTAAAGATAGATCATTTATGAACAGGCCTGTAACCAGAATTGAGGCAGAACAAATGAATGCTACGGTTTGTTAGGGGACATATTCGCGACCCCAATCCAAAATCGTGCATACATAGCATGTGCTGTTCTATCCATGCCCACCTCAATAATTACTATAAAATACAATAACTGCTGAAAAGGGGATCCCTTGGAAGCAACAAACACAAACAAGAGATAAAAGAAGCAGACTCAGTTTTATTGAATCTGTTCATGAGAGGTAATGTCAAGTGCAACACCTCTCACGCCTCCTAGCACCGGCTTAAGCGATATTCTACTTTATATTCACGAAGATTGGGCTTGATGATCCCAAAGGATCAGTAATTAATAACACTACTGATTTTTAGTCTGGGCAACATTTTACGGCCGCCACACAGTATTAAACAACGCTAGTGTGAATGTTAATAAATACTGAAAAGGGGATCCATTGACAGCAACAAACAAGAGATAAAAGTAGCAGACTCGGTTTTATTGAATCTGTTCACGAGAGGTAATGTCGAGTGCAACACCTCTCAAGCCTCCTAGCACCGGCTTAAGCGATATTCTACTTTAAAAAAAACAACATACGTATGCAAACTTGTATGGTATTGCAGGTTTAATTTCTTCGAAAAGTCAAAGAAATAAGATGGTGACCATTATCATTCAAAAACTAAATTCAGTGCTACATGAAAGCAGAAATAATGTAATTATATCATTGGTCTAAACAGGTCTATCGAACGAGAGCAAACATCTACCAAAGGCAATTTTACCGTGTAGAATATACATATATAAACGTCATTGAGTAAGCAAACACCCCGCAGTGGTTACTTCCCTTATCTGTTACAGTAACCACTGCCACCACACAAACCCAGCTAAGTTTAGGTTTTTGGTTAAATGTGTTTTAGGTCAATATTTCAACTTGCTTTGCTCATAATGTAGGAAAATAGTGTGAAAAACGGTATCTGGTTACAAAAATAATTTATTTCTAAAAAAAATTCAATTTTAGCGAATATATATACTATATGCACACCGGTTACTTGGTTACTTGTAAACAAACATTATTCCGTTGAGAACATTACAGAAGCTGTATGTAAATTTAATAGAGATAACACACAAGCCAAAACAGCCGAAACAATTTTGACGATTTTATTAATTTAGTAAATAAAACGTTTAAAAACATTAGAATCGGCAGACGTTGATCTCCTTACCCCTATTTGTCATAATCACGAATTTCCTGCATGTACTTTGTCTATAACGCTTATTTTCTTGATTTAGATCTCTCGATTGAAAATGGTGAAATAATTAGCAAAATCTATAACAAGAGAGATGATTTTAATTTTGACATTGTTAATTATCCCCACTTGGAAGGGGATGTTCCCCGAGCAACTTCTTACGGGGTGTATGTGTCTCAACTCATTCGTTTTTCAAGAGCTTGTACTCGAGTTGAGGACTTTGTATAACTAAAAAGCTACTCAATCAGGGTTACCGTTATCATAAACTTCGTAAAACCCTTGCAAAATTTTATTATCGTAACCCTGATCTTCTTTCCAAAAATAAAAGTAATTTAAGGACACTTCTGCCACAAGGACTTTCACAACCTGACGTCTATGGTGATGTGATTTATAAACTTCGTAAGATTCTTGGTCATGATCAATTTCATACTATCTTTGTTAAACTTGTTAAAAAGTTTATCAAAAGAGGATATGACCCTATCATTTTGCAACGTACTGCATGCTTGGTGGTGGACCCTTTTACAGTTCGCCGATATGCTTTCCCACTTTAATTGTACGATGACCGGACAGGCTGCGGACCCTATGATGACGCCTACCTAAACTCCAATGGGACGTTGGCGTTTGATGTTTGTCTATGATCTTTCTTGTCGTGCCCTTAATGGTTTATTCTCTTCTTGCTCTGGCTTCTGCCAAGTCATTGAGTACCTTCATTGTGGCTTTCTAGGCTATTGTTTCTTGTATTATATTCACACGAGCATATTTGTGTTTTACTTATATTGCCTATTGATGCTGCCTTGTTGGTTAGAGATTAGATCATGGCGGGGATTTCTTTATTTACACTGTCCTGTATTAATGGGATGACAGTAGGGTAAGTGTGAGGTTTGGTGCACCCTAGAACCGGTTTAAACCCCCAGTGGCCTACTTTGCCACTGACCGTTCAAAGGCGGTAGCCCTATTGTCAACCCTTTTGTGTTTGTGATGTCGTTTGCATTTAATATTACTTTTGCCTTCTTGTTTGTTTGTTTGCGTGTTTGTTTCTGTGTTTTGTTGTTGACTGTCCTCCTTGAATGCTACTTTCCCTGTTTGATCTTTTTATATTTCGTTAGAAGAAGTGTTCGTCTACTTATTTATATTTATATAGTTCTCCTTGTTCAATATTTATAAAATTTCATAATTGTAATTTCGGAATACCAGTGACAGTGCTAATTTAGTTTTGAATGTTATTGTCGACGATTTTCCTTTTATTTAACCCTTCCCGAAATGCAGTTATAAAATAAAGACGTCATATTTTGGACTGCTCCGTAGATGGGTTTCTCGCCCTATTATATCATCCATTGCAATGTACCTAGACATGGTATCAATGTTTTGTTTAAAACATTTGATTTCTAATGACTCACTCAATCAGAGTTGGATTACAACATCTATGAATATAAAAGATCTACTTCAATAAATGAGTGAGATATCGAAAAAGTCCACGTATTATTTGAACAGCCCTCGTACGTTTACTCGTTGTGTTGTGTATTGTCCGTTTCATTGGATATGTAGGTGCACTGCGGACCGACGGTGCCATTGCGTTTGGGTGCTGTGATTTCTATAGCACCATTTCCCCTCCTTTTTAATAAATCAACAAACATTTGCACCATATGCAAATATACATAAATTACCGTTTAAATAATATGTATGCATCAGACATGAAAATCGTATTACACTTGCATGTATGCACCATACAATTCCAACAATATTTAATCATAGTCAAAGATTATACTACCTCATATTTATGATGTATTGAATCAAAATGAACGTTGACTAATTCAATGCAGACAACAATGTGGAACAATCGTACACAACATAACTAACTCCATTGTCCTTCTTCAATTCTTCTACGATGTACATAATTGGATGAAAAAGGACAGGTAACAGATAAGAATAGTCATGTCAAGGGTCATACAGGGATGAAAAATATCGTCAACTTAACCTAACTAGTACATAGTCCTAGTTACCTCCATAATGTAGGTAACATCTGAGTTCATTTTTAATGTATGAAATAAAGTGATATTTTGTTATCTCAAACGAGATAATTCCTTATTATATCAAATTATGACAAAATTTCCTTAGCTGTAACTGGTGGACAATGCTACGTGTATAACAGTTTTTAAACTTGCAAAAAGTTGGTCAATAATTATACAATAGCCATTAAAAAATTGCATTTACTCTATTTACGATGCTTTTGTGTTATTTTGTGTTGGAAAGAAAGGGTTGTCAATGTCAATGTTTAATATGTCATCCAGATACGGAGAGGTGTCATTAAAGGCTTCTATTACATCTGCCTGGGTATCTGGTGAAAGACTCAACATGAAATCTCTTTCATAGCAAAATAAAAACAAATCTGCGATAAGTGGTGGACAGTTCGTACCCATAGCGATACAAACAATTTGTCTATAAACGGTGGTTCCATACCTGATGAAAATATTATCTAATAGGAAGATGAGTGCTTCACAAACTTCATAGCAAGTCCACATAGTATAATTGTCGAAGTTGAAATTGACGACGTCAGAAAAATCACGGAGCAGTAAACTGTTAATAAGATATTAAATAATACAAACTTACAAAGTTAAAACAAAAATGAAATACAAAAACGTAACATTTTAAAATCTTACATATTTTCTTTAAAATATATATGTTAATGAATTAAGAATACCGATATATGTTCAATAAACATGTCTTTTGGAATGACTATGCTATTTGTTTTCTAATTTTTTTGAATATTTATGCTAAATTGATCGAATTCGTATGATCTCTTTCCGAAACTGCGATATACTACTAAAACATAACTATCCAACAATGCTGTAAAATATTTATTTAATGGAAACTATGAATAATAAAATAATCTAATTAAATAACACTTACGGTTGTTATTTATAGCATTTCAATCATTTATAACGTTAGGATGTTGTTGGTTTTCTCAACAACGTCATAGCACACAAATGATCTGCTCCGTGGCGGCTATAGAGGGGTTGTAAAAACTCGTATTTCTTGAAATCTGTTTCAAATATTTTTTATAATATTTACTGATATGAAAGTGAAAATGTAAACCTTTATTACCATAAATTATTATACATATGCGATACATACACGTGTAATAGTATATGTATAAAAACGTACAACTGTTGTATAATACACATCTTCAAATGTTGCATATATATGAATGAATGAATGAATGATGTTTTACGGCACGTCGACGCATAAATAGGTCATACTGTGCGCAAAAACTGATGAAAGATGCATATAAATGAGTAGATTCATAAGGATAATAATTTAGGTCTATGAATGATGCACATACAAGTTTAATACCTCGTATATCTACATGTATAATTTTGTTATGATTATGATAACATTTAATTTTGTTTACGGCTCATTTATGGTATAGCCGTGCACCAGAGAGAAGAGGGGATACGTCATCGGAATCAGGGATTACCCTACTCCTAACCTATTTTTAGTTTTGAAAATATTCCTCTGTTTCTTTTACATTTCCTGTCGATAGCCGGGTAATGTCCCCTTCCGAAGGAAGAAGCGGCGGGGTTAATTTACTTGCTCATTGTCGCGGTGGCGTCTCGAATCCGCGACATTTTAGTTACACATTTTCAAGGCATATAGGCTACCTCAGATCACATTGCTAAATTTACATGATGTTTACGTTATATCATATAATATATGAGTTTATTTTTAACATATTTATTTTTAAACGAGATTAATTTTGTAAAATTATTCTAAATAATTTTCTTAAGTTTTTTTTAAAATAATTTTGCGAACGAATTTCATATCTCCGTGTTTTGTATTGATAAACTACACCAGTATGTTATAATATACACGCGCTATTATAATTAATACGGAAACTTATTCTATACCTAATTTATACATCCAATCGTAGACGCTCTTTCGAGTCATGTGACCGTACAATATATTTCCGTATCGGGACGCACGCGCGTACAAAATATCCCGTATTTTGTTCGTATTGTACGCTTCACAGGTTCCATGTTAAACCTATGATAAAGACCGAAACGCGTGAAAAGGTCCGAATAAAAATCAGAACCGACAGGCTTCTGTCATTACCTAACCATAAATTGTTGTCAAGTAATGAAAACCTATCTATTGCACATATTTTTATTTAATTTTCCTTTATAACAAAAAAAAAACACAAAAAACTAGCATAATATATCATTGTTTGAAACTGACCTTCGGTAGTATTTAATCACTGTTGACAACGGAGAAATGGGCATTCTTTCAAGCAAATAAAGCTTGAGAGTAAGCCATGTCGAACACAATATATAAAATACATAGACCTACATGCAATTGTGCTTTCGATGTTCATAGCGACTTGCTTGAAAGCATGAAACAAACGAAAGTTATATCCGAATTATAAATGATTGGTTAAAATAAAGGTATAGAATAAAAAGGTTACTTAACATGGTTCTGTACAATACGGGATATATTTGGACTCGTACACAGCTGGAAAAAATCATATTGGACTCGCCTAACGGCTCGTCCAATATGACTTTTCCAGCTGTGTACTCGTCCAAATATATCTCCGTATTGTACAGAACCATGTTAAATAACCTATAAATAATCACCTTCTGAAAACACGCAACGACAGACCCCATCCCTGAATTTACCCGATGCTTCCGTTATATCATTGAATATATAAGTTCATGTATAACATTAGTCTTAAAATTTACTTTCTATAGACCATTTTTCTCATTAATATATGAAAACATATTTCACACCTATATAAATCTAACCAATCTCGTTCTGTCTTTTAACCATGTTAAATTCCGTATTTCTACTATTGTACTCAAATATTTGCTTTGTTACAAAATATCTGTATTAGATTCATATTGTACTCCATCTGGTATCTAGAGTTACATAAATCTATTCCATATTTGTGCTATGGAATTAGGTGTGGATTCCGCAATATCCATATTGCGTATTTGTACTATGGGAACATAATTCTTAACAGTAAAATCAGCGAGTCATTCACGATTTAACTCAGTTTTGTTTCAGTTGAACTTGAATTGAAACGGTACAGCTTTGATAATTTACTTGTGTTTTTCAAGCTACATTTAACACATTTAATATATGTTGAGAAATATATTTTTGTTTGTCCTGTTCAATTAATATGAGAAGTATCAAGTTGGAATTCAAATGTACACATTTTGGTTAGATTACTAAGGTGTGGAAAAAAAAGTCACTTAAAGTCACTTAACAGTGTTGGGTATGCCTCGTCCAAATATAGATTCTGTCTGTTGGGTACACGTCCAATAGAAAAAACCTAAAGCTTTTTAATTATTTTACGAACGAGTCTCATATCTGCATTTGTTTGCATAGTGGTTATACCTCACAATTATGCTATAACAGACACGCATTATTATAATGAATATGAAGAGATGATCACTTGATCAAAGCCATACTATTTACACAGAGTGGATAGCATATATATAGTGTCCAGTTAATACGATAGATCCCCTTATTCAAACATTTGCACACTTTTTATTTGGTATCCGTCAGCATCAGTATAGGATCCCGAGTTTGATCCGGATCCATGCTTTTTGCTTTAAAAAAACATCATAGCAGAGCTTGGAGTTTATTAAGATAGAAGAAATATAAAAAGATCGGATTTATGAATATATAGAATATTATGCCAGTGCCTTTTACTATCAAGTTTATTAGGCGAGGCTTAGAAAACGAAGAATGGCGAGGCTCTGCCGAGCCATTTGTTTTCGTGCCGAGCCTAATAAACTTGATAGTAAAATGCACTGACATAATATTCTATTTATCATGTAGATTTGCCACATTTTCTGTATGAATTACTATTATTACCTATTTCTCAGAATGTTACTCTTATCGAGGACGCCACGTTAAGTGCATGACGTCAGATAACGCTACGTACAATAAACGCCGAGGGATTCCGTATTGATTTGCTTTATTGGCCAACTTGCCTAATAAAGCAAAATTTATTAGGTCACCCCTTTGTTAGGCAGAAAAGTGCATATCTGCATGATAAACTACAGTTAACAATTTGTAAGATCTTTATAGACCTCCAGCTCAGCCATGAAAAGTAGCTTCTCACTATACACACTGAACACAATGTTAACTTTACCATTTATTTTACAAGATATGTAGCATAAGTTTTTTTAAACAGCTATCACGTTGTAACAACTGCCGAATCCGTTTAAACATTTGCGTCACGTGTTCAATATGGCAGCAACTGTAGTCCATTTATTTAAGTTTATATACTCTAAATGTTTCGACATTGTCTTCCATTGTTATCTGAGCATGTTTAACAATCTGTAGAAAACTCAAACCTCATTGATAATGGGAAACTTACGCTTCATTAAGATACACGTGTCTGCTGTTAAAGATTAACAAGAAAAAAAGGTGATTAGTTTACTGTTGAAATTCATATCAAAACCTGTCAAATCATGACGAAATGCATTCAAAAGATCAATTACACGTCCAGAATACAGTTACAGCCAAAAACTAATAGGAAACTGCATTAAAAATAATGTTTTGAAAAAAGAGAAAAATGATTATCACTCTTTCATACAGAACTACCAGCAGGCGAGCACATCCGGTTGATTTGGAATAATTAAACTTTAAATGTCTGTTTCAGTCCATGTCTTTAATGCTATTTATTATAGGGTTGAGTCGCTCATGTTGATGGGGCCTGACCGTTTGGCTTGCTGTCCTTTGTTCACCTACAACGCCAAAACACATGGTGCCAGCCTTTTGTTGAAGTTCGTAAACATTGAATTTGTTAAAGACAATGTCTACTGGGTAATTTGTAGCATAGAACTGTGTGAAGTGTGTTTTATCTCATAAAAGCAACAAAGGTTATGACATGTTTTGAAGATAACGATGGTGTACACTTCTTAATTCAGCGAATCTACCGAAATATGTCAATTTGTGTTGCTGTTTTTTACTATTAAATTTATAAAGAACACTTTCATAATGCTTATTTTGAAAATGATTATCATGTTCCACATAATTTGGCTGAAGTTCTTCATCCCCAACTTTGTACAAGTATCAGTCAACTTGTTAACTTAACTAGTAAACAAACGAATTATCTGCTAAATATAGATGGAATTTTAGTTAATAAAAGGTCATGATAAATTAAATACAGTTTAAGTCTTTACCTCTTGACATCTCACACACTCCCATCCTCATAAAATAAAGAAATAACATCAAGAAAATTCGAAGCCAATAAGTAAAGTTATTGCAACGAGTCAGTTATTTTGGCATTATAGAGGATCATCCTTTTGTAAATAAATACTTAATAGGGGATCCCTTGGAAGCAACGAACGCAAACAAGAGAGAAAAGTAGCAGACTTGTTTTTACTGAGTCTGTTTATAAGGTTTTGGTCCAGTAAGCTCCTTGTTTTACTGTTAATCTTTACGGTAGATTTATTACCAACTTTGATAAAAGAGTAGGATACTATTGAGTTTAAGTTATTGGTTATTTAGACATTATCAATTGTTATAACTATGTAAAACATGCGTCGATGTTTCTCATTGTCGATCTCGAGCAAAACATTGTTGTAACAGCTCTTCAAACCCTATGATTTTTGAACCAATCCAATTCAAATCTTTATTCACTTAGGTTCATACATATGAACAGCATAAGCAACAGTTACAAAATACATTTATATCAATGGCGACAGATCATCAAATATAATTCTAAACACGTATACATCAGGAAACGACTATATACAAACTATCTAACAGTGCGGTTTGTAGTTTTCTAACCAAAATATGAGTATACTAAATAATATACTAGATGTTACAGTATTATTAATAATAATAATAATAATAATAATAATAATAATAATAATAATAATAATAACAATAATAATATAATATAACTAACTGCTTTAATTCTGTTTACTGTATCCGGCACCTTTTGTGAATGTTTGTTCGGTATAAAATGGTCATATAGAAATCAAAACACACACACGCAATGGCATCGTAGGTCTGCATTGTTCCAAAAAGTAAGAGCAAATTCAATATACTATGCAAAGAAACACAACACACATAATGGTGCCGACAGGGTTACCGACTTGGAACGGTTAGTAGGCAGGTAGCGACAGGGTTACAGACTTGGAACGGTTAGTAGGCAGTATAATACGGCCTACTGGTAAGATTTAAAAAATAATTTTATTTGCATAAACCACCGTTATTATCTTGTCTTCGGCGCCCAAATGGACAATATAATTAAAAGTGCATTTCATCAAACGGAAATCTCTAAAAAAAAAAGAGTATTATAATGGACCTTTGGAAACGGCCGAGTACGACACATACGAAATATTGCAGTCTCGGTTTGATTCAGACTGACTGTTAATGAGCGGTACCCATAACACCTTAGCATGTATTCCGAATTGAAGTGAACAACAACAACAGCTTTTAGTTTCCATAGTTTATCGATCAAGTCTCCATGAAATAAAACCTGGGATATTCATAATCTAGGTTGGTATTATACTTCATCAGTGGACCCTCTTTGCGGCGATAGCACTTTGAGAATGATCTACGTAGATCTGCTGAAGAAGTTTGCTTCTAATAACTTTATTTCAATAATTGAAGTCCTTAACATCGTAAAAAGCAATAGCATGACGATTGAGTTGGGAGATATAAACCCCATATGATGTATCTCGTGGTATATTTCCAGCTAAATGTGGATAGTTAGTGATGCTGAAGTTAACGTCATCTCGCTTATGATATATTTTACTATGTACTAGTATGCAATTATTTGAAGTCTGATCGATGAAGATCGAGGAATGCTGCTATGGTATGTGAACTGTTAGCTTTATTCAATGTGAGCTCTGGTGGATACATATTAGTAACCATATGAGCGAACGGATTATCAATATTAAGTATGCTATCTAGATATCAAGATGTATAATTAAATGCATCAGTAATGTCTTGCTGGCTAGCCGGTGAAAAACTCAACGTATGATCATCTCTTTTATAACGATGCCCATACGAATATCAACAAGGAATAACTCTCTTCGACTTTGTATAAAGAACATAACAAGTTTCTTTGTAGTGCATCATGTCCAAATGCATGTTCCATCTAAGCGTTTAATGCATACACAATGTAGTCATATTGGTAAGTTTAGTAATCTGAATAATACTATGGTTACATGTGCATAATACCATGGTTACGTAATACCATGGTTACATGGCAATTCTCTTTCACAGTTTGGATTATGGTATTCACCTCCGCTCTGGTAAATGGGGTAGGTCAGATGTGTGCGTATATAGATACGGATGCATGTACTCTCATGAAGCAGCGTAACCCCAATATTTGTGACGAACCATCAGTCTCAGACAGTGTGTGTAAACACTCTTGTGGAAATTGCCATACGTATTGTATAGGTTCTGTAACCAAATAATCTCAGACACTTGTGGAAATTGCCGTACGTATCTTATAGGTCATGTATCCATCGGTCTCAGACAGTGTGTGTGAACACTCTTATGGAAATTGCCGCACGTATCGTAGCAGTTAATTGCAGACAGTGTGTGCGAACACTCTTGTGGAAATTGCCTTACGTATCTTATAGGTCATGTAACTATCGGTCTCAGACAGTGTGTGACGCCGAACGTATTGTATAGGTTCTGTAACCAAACAATCTCAGACAGTGTGTGTGAACATTCTTGTGGAAATTGCCGTACGTATCTTTAAGATCATGTAACCATCGGTCTCAGACAGTGTGTGTGAACACTCGTGTGAAAATTGCCGTACGTACTGTATATATCGAGTAGCCAAACAGTCTCAGATCGTGTGTGTAAACACTCTTGTGGAAATTGCAGTACATACCGTATAGGTCAAGTAACCAGTTAAGTGCAGACAGTGTGTGTGTGTGAACACTCTTTTGGAAATTCCTTTTTTTTTTTGTGTATATACATTTTTCGTGACCGTTTTGAAAGATGGTACCTGCATTTCACTCTTTCAGAGCCTATTCAAAATGGCGGCGACACAGAAATACACCCAGCCCAGGGACAGTCAGCCGCACGCCACAAACCCCACTTCTCCCTGGACAAAATGTCACACAGTCACTGAAACTAAATTGTGAATTGAACTGAACGGTTGTATCCAAAGTATGTGCTAAAAATAGCTCACACACATTCAAAGGTCAAATCATGCTGATGCGTGTATACACACATAGACAGATCCGGCCCGAAAGATCGATGGATTATTTGCACAGGAGTGGAATTAAATCGTTAGGTCGAAACAGTGTTACAATCACGATCGTATATAATTCCAAGTTTTGCACGAGTGCGTAATTTACAAACTACAAACAACTATATCTAAGACAGAGTAGACTATGTTGGAGAATTAAAATTGAAAAGTGTAACACACCAAGCAAATGCCTGAAATGGGTCATGACTCATGGCATGGATTGTCTGTACTGGCTGTATACCAGATATCGTCATTTTTATGTTGATTTTTTAATATATCTAAATCAAAACTAGTAATCTCATAAATATTTTTGCCGGTAGAGTAGCTTACCCCTTTGCCGTAAAAATTCCGTGTTTACATTGTTCCTATTCTCAGAAACAAGTGTCACGTGACCGTTAATAAATATAGACTGAAATGGGCCGGTCGTTTGAGCTGAATGTAGAAGTTATCGTCATGTTCAGTTTAATACCGAAAAATCCATGTTACGGATGATAAAAACGTGTGTAGTTATTAATTGTAACATAAATATATCATTGCATATGAATACACAAAAAGAATTATCTTGAAAAAAAATATATCTACAATTTAAAATGTTTTTCAACTGTAGGTATCGGATGTAATTTACTTCACTCCGACGTTCATAATTTAAAGGGAAATAACTATCCGCAAATTGAAATTGATTGACGTGAACTAGTTGTTTTCGTTCATCACATACTTTTAGTTTTTTGTGCATGTCAAATTGATTCAATGGTTCGACGTAAAAGGTTAGCTATTTTAAAAGGAAATTTTCCTGCGCATGCGCATTAGCGCGTGATTCCTCCGATTGTGTTTTGTTTATAACGGTATTTATATAGGTAAACGAGTTGGTTTGAGAGTGTATAATAACATTTCTAAACAATTTTTTCCTCTCCAATCGTCTGATGATAGTGTGTATTGATTTATAATGTGGGGTCGAAAAATAAGCACAACATCGAGCGTTTTATTGATAATGACGAAATTTGGTGAATGACGATAACTGGTACACAACCAGTATTGTAGCCTATGTAAGCAAATATACTTTTAATTACTGTATGACAAGTGTTTAACGTTGAAACACATAAAATAGTGGTGGTTCATATATATTAACTTAGAACACATGAGTGATGAATGATTGATGAAAATGTAAGCCTTGAAAATACTATTTGTTCATGAATGCACCTGTGACTGTATTTGTGACTCACATTTTGGACAGTCTCCATCTTCTGGAAAGCACCACATTCCATTCCAGTTGTGTTTTAACTAAACTATTATGGAAAGCTGGTATTGATAGCATTGAGAACAAGTTGGACAGAGTTATTAATATTAAAAACAAATGAAACAATATCATATATATATTTTTTCAGGTCTGCTAAGTTAGATGCAGTGTGCAGTGTTACCCCACAGTCAGATTCAAGTCAAAATTCCCAGTCTCACAGTATAACTACATCAAGAGCCTTGTATAAGCCAGTGTGTAGGTAAGCGCAGCTTCAAAAAATCGATGAATTTATCAATGTATATTCTTTGCAAAATATGTGGCATTGTGCACCTGCACTTAGTCTCAGACTTCTTATACTAAAAAAATAAAAATGGTGTTTTACAGCACATCGACACATAAATAAGTCATATTGTGCTTAGTATGGATGTAAAATGAAACAAACAAAATAAAAAGGTCCTTGTATTACATCTAAAATATTAAACTTAACCAAGACCCTGACTTAACATAATGTGCTGGCATGGCCCAGCAATAGCACGGTGGACGATAACAATATGGAGCTTCCGGGTTCAAGTCTCACATGCACCACTGAGTTTCGTAGGTGTTTTCGGGCATAACACCTTCCTTCAGCCTTGTTTGTTCCTCAGCCTCGTTTGTTGGATTGGGATTGAAACTGGGGAGTCTATCCTCCGAACACGATAAACAACCATAGAAATATATTCATTAGTAAGAGTATGTCAGGTTCTCGATTTCCTATGTGCCATTTGGGGCGGCTCTAAATAAGGTATACCGTTAACTTTTGCTTGTGTACACTCTAGAGGCCACATTTCTGATGCAATCATCATGAAGCTTTGTCAGAATGTTTGTCTCAATGAAATCTCGGTCAAGTTCGAAAATGGGTCATGTGGGGTCAAAAACTAGGTCACTAGGTCAAATATTGGAAAAACCTTGTGTACACTCTAAAGGCCATATTTTTGACCCGAGCTTGATGCAACTTTGTCAGAATGTTTGTCTTAATTACATCTTGGTCAAGTTTGAAAATGGGTCACATGGGGTTAAAAACTACGTCACTAGGTCAAATACTTGAAAAACCTTGTGTACACTCTAGAAGCCGTATTTCTGACCCAATCTTGATGAAACTTTGTCAAAATGTTTGTCTTAATTATATCTTGGTCAAGTTCAAAAATGGGTCACATGGTTTAAAAACTAGGTGACTAGATCAAACTTTGGAAAAACCGTGTGTACACTCTAGAGGCCATATTTTCACCTGATATTGATGAAACTTTGTCAGAATGTTTGTCTTAATAAAATCTCGGTCAGGTTCAAAAATGGGTCATGTGGGGTCAAAAACTAGGTCACTAGGTCAAATACTTGAAAAAACTTGTGTACACTCTAGAGGTCATATTTGTTACCCAATCTTGATGAAATTTGTCAAATTGTTTATCTTAATTATACCTTGATCAAGTTCGACAATGGGTCACATGAAGTTAAAAACTAGGTCACTAGGTCAAATATTGGAAAAACTTTGTGTACACTCTAGAGGCCATATTTTTGACCCGAGCTTGATGCAACTTTGTCAGAATGTTTATCTTAATTGTTTGTCTCAACGAAATCTCGGTCAAGTTCGAAAATGGGTCATGTGGGGTCAAAAACTATGTCACTAGGTCAAATATTGGAAAAACATTGTGTACACTCTAGAGGCCATATTTTTGACCCGAGCTTGATGCAACTTTGTCAGAATGTTTGTCTTAATTATATCTTGGTCAAGTTTGAAAATGGGTCACATGGGGTTAAAAACTAGGTCACTAGGTCAAATACTTGAAAAACCTTGTGTACACTCTAGAAGCCGTATTTCTGACCCAATCTTGATGAAACTTTGTCAAAATGTTTGTCTTAATTATATCTTGGTCAAGTTTAAAAATGGGTCATATGAAGTTAAAAACTAGGTCACTAGGTCAAATATTGGAAAAACCTTGTGTACACTCTAGAGGCCATATTTTTGACCCGAGCTTGATGCAACTTTGTCAGAATGTTTGTCTTAATTATATCTTGGTCAAGTTTGAAAATGGGTCACATGGGGTTAAAAACTACGGTCACTAGGTCAAATATTGGAAAAACCTTGTGTACACTCTTTGTCAAAATGTTTGTCTTAATTATATCTTGGTCAAGTTCAAAAATGGGTCTCATGGTGTTAAAAACTAGGTCACTAGGTCAAACTTTGGAAAAACCGTGTGTACATTCTAGAGGCCATATTTTTGACCCGATCTTGATGCAATTTTGTCAGAATATTTGTCTCAATTATAGGTTGCTAAAGTTCGAAAATGGGTCACACAGGGTCACACAGGGTCACACAGGGTCACACAGGGTCAAAAACTAGGTCACTAGTACACTCTAGAGGCCATATTTCTGACCCGATCTTGATGAAACTTTGTCGAAATGTTGTCTTAATTATATTTTGGTCAAATTCAAAAATGGGTCCCATGGGGTCAAAAACTAGGTCACTAGGTCAAATACTTGAAAAAACTTGTGTACACTCTAGACACCATGTAGTACGACTCGATTCATCAATGGTATAACAGCCAGTAGAGCGTTCACAGGCCCTCTTGGGCCTCTTGTTTAATTTTCCTATGTGCCCTTCCCCTCTTTCAAGGGCGGCTCTAAATGACATATAATGTGTTGTTGAACCGACTTAGGCCAGAGTTTTTTGTTTGTTTTTTCAGTTATTAGACCCTCCGATCGTTTTTTTTATGAATAACAAAAAAAATCTCAACAGTTTTGTTTAAACACGAAAAACTGCTAAGAAAAGTAACCGGCGATACCCGTATTTTGGTCCCATATTTCAAACCATCATTGATCATGTTTAAAAATTAAAGTAAAATTAGAACGTCATGTTATATAGTTTTTTTTCTTGTCGATGTTCCCACCATGTTCTGTTCAATTTATATTCTTATAAAAAAAGGTTCTATAGTCACTTTTTATTCATCTGTTTCATCCCACCAACTTGTTACCTATTAAAGTTGAAACAAAAATATCATATGTATGGTTAAACAGAATCTGTATCATTTTTATTTTCATGTCCTGAGATGCTGGGAGTTAGCTGAAAAATGTTACTGAAGTCACAATATATATGGGAGGATTTTATTGAAACAAGTGTCTAGTCACATATGTAATAACTTTTTACAACATTAACAACAGAATCAGAAATACTTAAACGAACAAAAATACTATTATATAACACGATGGTGTACAATATAGATTTTTTTTATGAATCATGAATCAGCAATACCTCATACGGACAGTAAAGTACTGTCCGTATCCAAGAAAAATATTTCTAGTAACATGATCACCAGTTCAGCACAATATCATATCAACATGCATGTCTGACTGTTGACAGAGGTGAATTGATGGCGACATTAACTGGACAGTTCATTGGAGTGGCTCAAAATAAGGGCTTATACGAAAATATAAATGTGTTTCTGTTAATCTGACCGACCATGCCCAATTTCTTTATTGGATTAAAATGATGTTTTATGAATTTTATCGGATTATATAAACGTTTGTGGAATAACAGATGGTAGAAGGTGTATATTACTGGTTCTACCCAGAAGAAAAGTGGGTGGTCTGCCTCCACCAAAAAACAAACAAACAGATACATGTATATATATAACCCCACATATGTTGAAAATGACTAGCACTATATAAACAATACAGGCTGAGAGGTGCGCAATATTAAAGGGACATGCAGCAATCTTTTTTTTTTAAACTCCAAAATGTTATTATAATTTAAATAGATGCAAGCGGGTGTAAAGTGAAAATAAATTACTGATTAATCAATCGAGGTGCTAATTTTAATGCTTGATAAATACTTCAAAAATGCTGTGTGTCCCTTTAATAAATAAAAACAATTGTAGCATGGTCACAAATAATTCTCTTTGTTCAGACACAGCTGTAAATCGTTTAATTGAAAATAAGACCTGTCAAAATAACTGTGAGAATAACAGTGAGAATAACAGTTAGAATAACTGAAATAGATCTGAAATGGACATGCTACAAAACAAATAGAATATGGTTTCATCTCGTTGGTTAATTTAAAAACCTCGATGGGCTGCGCCCATCTCGATGTTTAAATGAACCAACTCAATGAAACCATACTCTATCTATTACTTATTGTATGATGCAATTTAATTTGTTATGTTATACCCTTTATATCTGGGATGTTTTGATGCAAATATTTGAAATAAAATGTTTTAAATCAAATAAATAATTCACTTTGATATCTGACTTGTTACATATTTTTTACTTAGTCATGAAAGGTAATATTTAAGGCCTTAATATGTACCTTAAATGTTTATTGTTTACCATCAAATGGTGAGGCGGCATATGGTGTTAGTCATCTGTGCGTCTATATCCTTCCACAGTTTTTAACCAATTGTTTCGAAACTATACATGATCTTTATCTATGATGTCTAGAGGGGCATATCGATTTTGCATCAAAATAAACTTTAATTATGAATGTATATTCTTGCATTGCACAATTTTCCACAGATTGTTTTCAGTGCGGTCATTCAAGTCCCATGGACATATTAAGTTATGGAGGTGTTCGGTTGCCGTTTTTATATTTGTATACATTCTCATTTTAATCTTTCACCGCTGCGGGTTCAATTCCCACTGGGAGCTCAACTTGTAGGTGAGAAAGTGTCGATTCTTACAGATAGCAGAAAGTATACAGAAAGTATACACTACTGGTTCTACCCAGGAAATATGGCCTAAAATGTGCTTTAAAAATATAAAGTAAAACAAATGGCCTTCTTTACTACGACAGTGTTTCTGTCTGATAAAAATGTCATCTTAGGTTTGAACCGATAAATGGTCTGTATTTAAACTAATACAAGTAAGATCCCCTCAAACCCTTTCATGTGTGGTTGATATATTCCACGGTTGATTCATGATACTAGCATGGGACAGCTACAGTACATATGACAGTGCTGAGTGCAGTTGCAGATGAATTTAATTGAATGTTTAACAGCTCATCAACACAGTACAGGTTATTTAGAGCCGCCCCAGAGATAGGGATAGGATACATAGGAATCCGGGAACCGTGCCCTCTTATTATCGAATAGATTCCAATAGTTCTTTAACGTGCTCGGAGGATACAGTAAGGTTCAGGCTGTTAATCGTTTTCGTCAAAAGTAATAACAGTAATTAACAGACCTTAAGGTAAGAATGAGGTTTGTTGCATCCTGTCACCGGGTTTAAACTCCCAGCGGCAACTGACCGTTCCAATGCGGCAGCCCTGTTGTCAACCCTTTTATGTTTGTGATGTCATATCTTGCCTTTCATTCATCTTCGTGATTGTTGTTTGTTTCTCTGCGTGTTTGTGGTCGACTGTGGTCCTTGAATGCTATATTTCCTGTTCGGCTTTTATTGCTACTTTCGTTGATTCCAGGGGATCCCTTTTTCAGTATTTATTCTAAATATACATAGCTTTATGTTTCATCTTTGTTGCTCTGGCATTGACTACCTTCTTTGTGGCTTTCTAGGCTATTGTTTTTTTTGTATTTATATATAAACGAGCATCTTTGTGTTTTACTTATATTGCCTATTAATGCTGCCTTTTTTGGCCAGAGAATTGATAATGGCGGGGATTTCTTTATTTACACTGTCCCGTTTTATTGGGTTGACAATAGAGTAAGTGGGAGATTTGGTGCACCCTAGAACCTGGTTTAAACCCCTAGCGACCTTTTTTGCGACTGACTGTTCCAAGGCGGTAACCTGTTCGATTTTTTATATCTATATTTGCCATATACATAGTATATCATACCCTTCATACATTTTGCTCTGATTATGGGGATTATTTCAATCGCTATAATCTGGAGAAATCAATGTTTCTTCGTTTTTTTTTATTTTATATCAGTGATTGAATATACTTACAGCACCGCCGGCATGTTTTCGGTCAGAATTGTGGCAGATTTGCACAATGTTTCAAATCACAAAATAACCAGACATCAACACAACCGGTTGTTGAAAGTGCAGGTGACACATGATGTTGCGCCGCTGTCGTCTTGTGAGCATGATTAGTTTGCTTTGTGGCGAAGGTGGTGGTAAATGGGGCGTTGGTGGTTGTTGTTGTGGAGGCTTCTACAATGTTCAGTAAACTCATTATGTTTTCTTCCAAATTTTGACATAACAACTATCTGTGTAGTTAAGCGAATATATGCCAAGTATATTTAGACTGATATATCTAGACTGCATTATAACCTGGATTTAACTATGATAACAGACGTTCAAATACTGTCACTAGAAGAATACGAATCCCATGTATAAGTACATTGGTTTGTACATTGAACCTAACTCGTGACGGTAGCTGGTGTGCTCTCTTGTGTGTGTGTGTGGTGGGGTGGGGTGTATGGGGTTGGCGATGGATGCGGGGGTATTTGCATTTTTGCTCTAAGTTTGAACCTTTAGGTTTAAAAAGGTCAAGATCGAGGAAATAATATATAAAACTTAAGAACTATTTCCATTTTGATGAGTTGGTGAGAATTCTTAAAAATACTGTTTATACAATCTTACTCACGTGTTAAGTTGCACATGTCTGAATCGCAACACGTGGTTTGTTTGGTGCTCGTGCTTCTGCCAAACGATTAATTTCTTCAAAAATACAAAACTGGAAAAGAAACAGAACAGGATGTAATTAGGAAGAATTTATATATGACACAGACGACGACATTTCAAAATCGATCAATCAGTTAAAATCTAACCGCTCAGCTGGGCCAGATATGATTTTAAATGAGTTTCTAATACATGGTAAACATACGTTATTCCCAGCTACTCGATTTATATTTAATAAAGCGTATGCCTATGGATATTTCCTAGATACTGTGTCAGAAGGTTACGCACAAAAAGGCTAGCATAAACTGTGTTGATAACTATAGAGGTATTACGTTGTTAAGATGTTTAGGGAAACTTTTCACTCGTGTTCTTAATAATAGACTTTCAAAATGGACCGAACATTATTTGTGTATATTGAAGCACATGAAGGTTTCATGCCAAATATGAGTACGGTCGATAACGTGATTGTGGTACATGTTTTAATTACACATATTTTAAACCAAGGTAAACGCCTGTATTGTGACATTTTGAATTCTCTAAAGCTTTGATTATGTGGTTAGAGATAATCTATGGTATAAACTTGATATAAAATTAGGTATAGCGTTGAGAAATACTAAATATCATAAAATCAATGCACTCTGCTGTGGAAACAAGAGTTAAATACTGTAATAAACTAAGTAATGTGTTTGAATGTTCACTGGGAGTGCGACAGGGATAATGTTTATCACCTCTATTGTTTTCATTATTTTAAATGATAGACGTAAAGGATACCAAATTATTTATGCTTTTATATGAAGATGATATTGTTCTTTTTTCCGAATCTTAAGATGCTTTACAAATCGGGTTAAATTTTATGTTTGAATACTGTGAAAGATGGTAATTAAAGGTAAACACATCAAAATCTAAAGTATACCAAGGAACGTAGTATATTCATATAATGGAAGTATTTTAGAAATTGTAAGTTTGTTTACCTGGGAATTATGTTTACAACAGGTGAGACTTTTGCCGCTGCTCAAATAGCATTGGCGGGGCAAGCCCAGAAAGCAATTTTTAAAATGAACAAATATTTACATAAATGCATGTTTTTGTTTGATAAATCAAGTTCACTTATATTGAATTACAGTAATGAGGTGTGGGGTTTATTCAAGGAAGTGCTATAGAAAGTGTTCATTTGCAATTTTGTAAGAAGATTCTTGGGGACAAGAAAACAACTCAAAATGAGTTTATATATGGTGAACCTTCTCGATCGTCTTTTTTGACACGTCGACATTATAACATTATTAAATACTGGTTGAAACTTTTGCATACTGAAAAAGCAAAACAAATATTCTGGAATTGTTTATGACATGCTTTTATTAGATTTAGAAGTACTACCGAACAAAGTAAGTTGGTAACACTACTTTAGGAGTTAACAGCATCCTTAAGTATTTATGAAGTCTGGATTAACCAAAGTGTTGGTGGACCTAAATTATTCTTATTTGTTGCGAAACAGAGAATTCATGACCATGTTTACGAGACTGGCATAGTAGAATTGAAATTCTAGCCGGGCATTATTTTATAGAAATAACTATGAATTTAGGCTTCAGCCGTACTTAGAACAAATATATTTTTTAAATATTTAAAGGTTTTTGCACAGTTCAGTGTATCTTCTCATAGACTAGATATTGAAGCTGGCAGACGGTCAAGACCAACTAGTACTCCTTTTCACTAAAGAAAGTGTAAGATATGTGATATTCTAGAAGATGAATATCATTTCATACATAATTTAGTTTATATAAGGTACTAAGGTCGTTCGTTATATATTCATCCGTATACTGGAAAAGACCAAATATGTTTAAACTTGTTGAAATGTTAAAAACATGTCAGTTTTAAACAAACTGGGAAAATTAATCTACAAGGCATTTAGATTAAGAAATCAAATATTATATTCTGATAATTAACACGGTTATTTATATATGTATATATGTTTTAATTTATATGCTTTTTGTAAGTACTGTATTAGTATACTTGTTTATGAGTATTTATTTATGTATGCTAAGGCTTTGAGTGTGTGTATGTGCGGATGAGTTTATATATAAGATGTAATACTGTTGAGGCAAACTATTAAGTAGATGCTTAATAAAGCAAGACATCTTTGCCATATAGTGAACACCTTCTCCACGATAGAAGTTCATATTATTACTCATTGACAGACTATTGTAATGCGTATATCAGTTTTGTATTATTGCTTATTTGTGTCTTAAAATATCTTTGTCTGTCATTATTATATTATCATGTTTGTACCTCACGGGAAGATGCCTATTGGATTTGAAATAAACTATTCTAATCTGTCCTATGATATCTATAAATATGATACCTATAATTATTTAGACCGGATTCACGTGGTTATTATAAAAAGAAGACAGATAAAAAACACAATCCCGTTATGAACTGAACTGGACTGGATTGGGTTTTACGGTGCACCAACACATGAAAGGTTATATGGCACCTAACCTAGGACTGAACATGCCAGTCTCATCCTACATCAAGATAAAATATGGAGAATGGGCCTAGAACCTTCTAACCTGCAGAATTGCAGAGTTGCTGCAAATTATATAGTAGACACTAATTTACGACGGAGCCACGTTTTCACGTTTGCATACGCGGTGTCATGATGAAGACCTTGAATGAGCATGATAAAACATGATAAAATTAACATGAAGGGGTGGGTGTCCTACCCCGCTGCCTCTAGCGGGATTTGCAGTGGTTGTATTCTATCCCGGCAACCACACGTTATCAGTACTTTTCTGAATTGCCTTGTTCAACCACTGAGACTGGTAAAAGCCATGCCATACAACGCTGATGCAAGATGAGACGACAGTCAGCAGTTATGTGGTCAGTATGCAATAGCATTCAACCGTAATAAAAAACAAACATCGACACGTTATCTCCAAGTCGCAGACATGGCACTGGGTTGTGGCATTATATTCGTTTCTATGTTAAATTATCAAATAAATAAACCTATGATAATGGATGCTCCAACACAGACAACATATGTGAATGATGGATTTGCGATATTGTTGTGAAATTACTGATGGACGGCATGAACTCGTCTGGCATTTGATATGTATATTTAGTATAAACACAACTGTTATACAACATAATTCTGACTCCTTTACGTATATCCCAGCCAGCAAGAGCACATCGGGCCGATATCAGACCGACATTATATACAACATCGGCCAAACGTCGGTAAATAAAATCGCTCCGTCATCAATTTTGCAAAGAGGCTCTACGTCGGCCCGACATCGGCCTGATGTCAAGCCTACCTCAAAATGATTTAAAAAAGCCATTATTTTCAGACTTGTCCTAAAAAAATATAGTTATATTTGAATATATGTAAGTATAAGTTCAACTATCCCTGATTGGATAGATATATTTCTCAACATAATTTTTTTCTTTTTTCATAAATCATAAAACATAAAATATTATCGGGTGTGTACTTCGGTCCGAATTTTCGATCAAATCGATACAATTAATACTGAAATGTTTTCATTATATATACTAACTTTTAGTTATTGCGTTTGTTACTGACCCCCTACAGAAATATGTGGGGTCAGTAAGATGTATAGGGGGCGAAAAAATATCGCCAACACACAAAGGGTCTGTAAAAAATGTTACAAAGTCCATAAAAAGTAACAGATACAGACATTCGAGTAAAAAATAAAAAGATTATTATTTGTTTACAAACTTTCATTGTAAACGATAATTAGTGTTGATTGTTGATCTATTGTCAATTATCAACTGAGATAATATGGGATAATAATAAAATCCGTCAACTAGTTTTCTTTTTATGCGCCATTATATGTGCTGGTCCAAAACCTTTTTTACCGAGTATATAATATAAGTATAACAGAGAGATGATCATGTATATATGAATACAAACATCAAATGTCTAGATCGTTCTCAATGACATGATAGAAGCCAGAGACATAATAAATCATTAAGGGTACGACAAAACATGTTGCAGTCTCAGTATTTAGGAATACGTCATCATAGGGTTAATAATATTGAAGTGAAATTATTTATTTTCAATAATATATTTGACTAGAAGCGTCAGATGCCTGTGACTCAGTGATCTCATTTTATCGATTTCTGCAAGAAACTTTTCGTTCAGATTTTACCAAAATTATGCGGTGTCATGCCTAAGCATCGACGCACACGTTTGTCCGACTATGTTATTTCACAGTTTACCCTATCAAGAAGAGTTTTTCTCCGTTATTTTCGATGATTTTAGATAAAAATCCTTCAATTAATTCAATCTTCAGCATCAGGTACATTTGTTCGTCTTCCGATAATCGAGCATCGGCTTCATACAAACTCCGTAGCGCGAGGCGTCACTTGACGATAGTGAAACAATTATGGGAATTAATGTTTTTAATTATACAAAATATGTTAAAAGTGTTTATTGTTGTTATTTCACCATTATTTATTGCATTTTTGGTAGAAATAAGTTTAGGGAAATATGTATGTTGGCTACGAGAAGTATAAGTTGGTAAATTTTACGGCAAATCTATCATTTTTAACATTTTATATTCAAGTTGGACGTGGCTTGCATAAATATTACAAGTTTTGCCGGCGGGAGATTCGAAAATATTTTTCTTGTGGCATTCTCTAACGCACCAAAGTGAAGATAGGTGGATTTCCCATATTTTTTTTATCCGTGTGGGCATTTTGTTTAGTTACTTTTGTGGCGGGAACTTTTCTAAAATGTTTTTAGGGATGGGGTCCTATCTCCAAAATATGTGTGTTATTTTAAAGGAAGTTTTTGTCTGAAGTTGATTTCCCAGTTTTCTACTTGGGGATTTCAGTGTTGTTGTTATTCTGTATGACAACTACCTTTTCGGATTTTATTGGGGTTTAAATAATATTAAAATACATTGTCTGTTACATTTTTTATTTATTCAGTATAGACATAAGGTGTATTATAACAAAAGAAAATCCTTGGTATTGTTTTTGTAGAGAATCAGTTTTATTAAGCACCTACCACTTCTTTTCCAGATATGGTATTGCCTAATGGTTAATAAATGTATATGTTCGACAGGTGGGAACATGGGTCCAAGGCTCTTCATATGTATTCATGTTTGATAATACGTTGTAATTATCTGGCGCCGGAAGGTGCCAGCCTCACTGCCTACCACTGCAACGTGCCATGTCAGTTGGGAAGCTTTATCATTTAAACTGTTATAGTAACTAAAGATTTAGATACATTTAGACCAGTGCATTATGTAGGAAATGATCATTGGGTTCTAGAGATCGATTATTCTATATTAAATATACTGTCAAGTCAGTCTGTTAGGGTTCTATTAGAAGTAAAATCACGAGCCTTTATCCTTGGGTGTGTTATATAACTAATCTTGTTATTTATTTTTCAGCTAACTATGCATGCTATACATTTTGAGCCATATTGTCTCCCTTTCATAATGTTTAAGATTTAAAGGATTATCTCCCCTGCGTCTTATTTAAATGTGAATTAAGAGGAGTGGTCGCATTTTATTTCTTTGTAATTGCAAAATATAGTCAATATGTAATGTTAGACTATTTATAATACTGAATGAATACTATTTGAAAACAAGACAATCATTAAAGATCAATATATGACCAATCGATATTTTCATACGTGTTTAACATCTTGTATGAACACTATATTTGAACATAAATTGAACATTAACAATTGATATAACTATCTATCATTTCATAATCTTGTTCATAATCTTATTGATTAGTAATTTCAAATATATGAGCAGACATTTATGTAAAGAGTAATAATTCAATTGTAATTTAGGCTATACTAACTACAACAACTACTCACGACAATGTAATGATAATTTAGAATTAGCCAATGTTTATACTGGGACTCTAATCTAGTTGGCACAATCAGTTTTCATGTTATTATTAAGTGGCCTTATAAGGCATTTAAATTATTTGGAATACACCCAAATATGAACGAATTTATTATCATAGGTCTCTAAGTAAGACTGTTTCCTGTTTTATCAAGTACATTGCTATTGCGGACAGGTCGCACTTTCGTGATTAATGAGATTTATGTCTACTTCACATTGAAATACAACTCCCTCCGGAGTCTCCCTAGACATCTCATTTACACGTAAGATTGAACTTCCTATCCATATTGTAACTATATATTCATAGTGTTACCTTGTTATTTATAATAAAATATAAAACAAACACTTAAGGAGGGATCTGGTCGTTAAATTCAGTTAAGTTAAATATATTAAAAATTGATTTAATTTTTGACATTAAATAATGATATTAAACTTTGAATCTTATCAGTTATCTTATCCCTCTTTTGTTATAGATTGTTCCCCCTCACTTTGTCATTGTCTGTTTAATAGTAGATATAAAAGACTTACATCGAAATAACTTAAGGCCACCTTTTAAGGAGGCTCGTGCATAATTGCTTTTAAGGAGGCTCATGCATAATTGCATTTAAGGATGCTCATGCATAACTGCACTTAAGGAGGTGCTAGCGCATTTGAATTTAAGAGAGCTTGATAATATTATGGTTATAGTAATTGAAGTTCTTGACAACTTTGTATTTTGACCGTTACTGTGATACGGTGGTCATTAGTTATCGAGCCTTTGACTTCCAATGGTGATGTGAGATTTTTTGACCGGGTATCATATTCGATCAGGATGCAATAGTCAATACTTATGTGTGCCTATAGCTTTGAAATGTAATGAACTAGTAATTTAGGTCACATACACACATTAAGGTTTAATTGCCGTATATATGATAATTCGCATGTCCGTTTGAGATGAGAGGAGTCTTGCTTTCGGGGGTTAATACTATTATTTTTAAAGGGTTTAATTTATGGCTGGGTCGCCAGGTCTCAAGGTATTCCTTGTCTTCCTCTCTTCGCTAGCGTACTGGTTTATCAAGTTTAAGAGTGACGCGTATTTTGGAAGCAGATTGGGGCACTCGTGAACTATCGATACGCCTTGGGCAATGAATTGTGGTTCTAGTTAGTCTGTCGGCTGGACTAATTTTCTCTATCTGTTGTACGAGATAATTGGGATATATAGGTTATGGGATCAATTCTTGTTGAGTGCTACAACCTGTTGTCGCATAAATCGCGGGTTTATAAACGACTGAAAAACATTGCCATTCATTCATCCTGTAATATGTGCACATACACTTAGCGTCATACACATACATATACATATATGAGGGTGTATATAATATTTATTTGTCACATTTATGGCTGGTGTCAGACTGATATTTTTCTTCGGGTATAATACAAATTTATCAATGTCTTACTCTACATGTGATGTGGGAAGAGATGTTTATTTTATTCGACAACAGTGTCCGTAAGTGTGCAACACATGCGCTCCTTTGTTTCGCAACAATATGTCAGTTCATCGCATAATCAAAGAGGAAAGCATAGTAGCGAACTATAAATGTGTCAACCACTAAACTTGCAGTGCGTTGCGAAATGATAGTGTCATAATCTCTTTCGATTAAAATTTTAACAAATACGTTCCAGGACAGTAACACAGTCTTCATTTCTCTTTATGTTGTGTATTGTCCTACTAACTATTAAATCAGTAGTGTTATTTTGATGGTCCTTTGGGATCATCGAGCCCAAGATTGGTGGATTTTAAAGTAGAATACCGCTTAAGGACATATTTCGAGCCTATTGTATTTGGGGGTGGGGAGGGGGTGGGGAGAGAGAGAATTTCTATAGGTAACTGTAAATCACTGTTAGCCATACAATTTCATGAGCAAAGTGTGATTCATTGTTTCCTCAGATTACGAGGCCCACCCAATAAAGCATTTGTGACACATAATAACAAAGTTAAAGACTTGAATATTTATTGTGTTGTGCTTCGATTATTGGTCTAAAACAATTAAAAAATACCAGATATGTTTTGTATTCAAAAGCTAAATTATGAACATATACTTCTTCATTAAAGTGAATTACAAAGTGTTGTTAAGCTATTCTTACCCTCATTAAAGCAATGCTATACAAATAAAAAAGTAAGAGCGGGCCTCAATTTATATACCTGAGTTGATCAGCCATGAAGCGTGCTGGATGTAAACATTCAAGCTTCCCATGCTTTTTCAATGACAAGTAGCGTTGGGAAATGTGTCCTTAAAGCTGTACAGTCCCTATTTTAACTGGTAATAACTCATTAATATGAATGAGTCACGTGTGAAGTAGTTTCAAATCGACTAACACCCCAAAAGTTGGTATATAAGGAGAAATCGATACGTAAAATTTCACATTTTTATTTAGCCTCCGTACAGGTAACATCGATAAATATACGGCTCCAGAATATATGTGATAAAAAAATAGTTGCCATGAACGGGATTTGAACCACAGCCTTGCACTTGTAAGATTTGAAAGATGTACGCTGAACCTCTAGACCACTGCTATTTATTGGTATTTTGTAGCATTGTAAACACCACATAGGCATTACGTAATAACAAGAGCGCGCACACAAACTCATCAAGCGCTAAATAACAAGTCGAGATATGGTTGATTTGAGGCGAAGTATTAGTTTCATATTGATAAGACACAGTATTACACCAAGCAATGTTAATTTACACGTGCGACAATATGGACTGCATATTTATTGATCCATCTTTAGCTGCGTTCAAATATATTAAGTTATTTTGTCTCATAATATGTGGTAGTTAGTATACTATTTTCTCAAGTAGCGTTGTAGTTCAGTGGATACAGCAACGGACTTGAAATCAGAAGGTCGTGTGTTCGAGCCCCGAAAGAAGCTAAACAATTTTTTCTGTAAAAATTACTGTTACCGGTGTATAATTACGATGTGCACTGGTCGATTTATATAACAGTAAATGATTTCTTGCGCTATATTTGCTCGCTTAAATACCCCATTTTGACATGAGCTGGTTAACATGAAGTTACAAATAAAGACAGGTCTACAAAGAAGAAATCTCTGTAGCTTTAAGTCAGTGATTGTAGCGTAAGAGTTGTTGCTTCTTACATTATCTCTTATGAACCGGCTCACTAAAACATAGTCTGCTACATTATTCTCTTCGTCGTGGTGTTATTGGCTTACACGGGATCTCCCTTTTCAGTAGTTATCCTGCTAATTTGTATCAGCTTGTGGTACATTTTTGACATACGTGCCATGAGTTTCTATAGGATCGTGTTTCTCCTTCGCCCCTCCATCATCCCCACCCCTATCCAAGTGTTTCACTAGTTGCACTATACAATATGGGACGACAATTAAAACCATCAAAACTCCATTAACATATTTTATATTTTCATAATTCGCAAAAGCGAAACTCCAAAAGTGTACATATCGTGCTATGTGTACTTTTGTTGATATTTTTTTTGCCGTCATTCCCCTCCAACTCACCACCCACAAACAATCATTTAGTGCAGACATGGTGAACGTAAGATAATATGCTTTCTAATAGAGGCGTTATCTAAAATCATGATGTTTACATTACCAGTCCGTAAAAGAACATTTGAACTGCTTCCATGGTGAGCAATGTAGGGTGCTGCTGGTAATTATTTTTTATAAAAATAATGCAATCTTAAGCTTAAGTAGGCCTAATACATGAGTTCACTAACCTCTCAAAGTATGCCTCCATCGCCACCACCAGACTACACCCAACAATTAAGTTAATGATGTAGGTCAACTTAATGTTTTTAAGTACTGAGTTCACTGACCTCTTAAAATGTGCTGACATCACCACCAGACTGAACCACCAATTAAGTTAATGATGTAAGTCAACTTATTATTTGTAAGTATTTAAATTGCTGATACTCTAATTACCGCTGTATATAAAAAAAACTATACTTATCCGAATTATTACTAGTTGTATCGTACCCTGTGTCACAATCTTTGGTATCAAAAATGGTGTGCCACGCTCTGTTGTTATGCTTTTCCACACTCGCAATACTTTGCAGCGGAGTAGTAGGTGATGGTATGTAAACTTTTTTATTTTACCTGGTACTGTACATGGATTTGTAAACAATGTATGTCTTAATAAATCTTCACTTTTGATATATGTGTGGGTTTTGCCTCTTTTTCGACAATAGTAATCATATATTAATTTACATATGGACATTGATATAATAAGCAAATAAAACGTAGTCGTTGCTTTACCGTGTAAATGTTCGTTCAACTGTTCAATATTTGCAGTTGTTAGTATTTATTGACATTCACACTAGCGTTTGTTTATTGCTGTGTGGTGGCTGTAAAAGTCACCCCGACTACAAATCATAAGTGTTACTACTTACTGGTCCATTGGAAGCATCAAGCCGAGTCTGTGTTGCTTTAAAGTAGAATACCGCTTAAGTCGGTGCTAGGGTCGTGAGAGGTGTTATACATTATATTACCTCTCACAAACAGGCTCAATAAAATCGAGTTTGCTACTTTTCTCTCTTGTTTGTGTTTATTGCTTCCAATGGATCCCCATTTCAGTAGTTATTGACATTCACACTAACGTTTGTTTAGTGCTGTGTGACAGCTGTAAAAAGTCGTCCAGATTACAAGTCAGTAGTGTTATTACTTAATGATCCATTGGGATCATCAAGCCCAATCTGTGTGGCTTTAAAGTAAAATACCGCTTAAGCCGGTTTTAAGGGCGTGAGAGGGTTTTCACATTATATTACCTTTCATGACAGGCTCAATGCAACCAAGTCTACTACTTTTCTCTATTGTTTGTATTTGTTGCTTCCAAGGAATCCGATTTTTAGTAGTTATTGACATTCATACCAACGTTTGTTTAGTGGTAATAATAATAATAATACAAGCTTTATTTAAAGAAGGTAACACATTAGAGTTATATAACATACATCATATACATATTATTTTCAATGTGGCCTTCTGCAAAAACTCATACACGCACGCACGCACGCACGCACGCACGCACACACACACACACACACAATATGCATATATACATCGACAAACACTCCATCAGTTACTTTTCTAGAAACAATATTAAAGAACATGAAATAATACAGTACAAGCGGATTTTTACTCAAAATTCAGTTATATGTTTACTTTGTTATATTGTTATCTGAACAATTAATCGTTAAATGATAATACATATTTAAATGAATATAACGACGATGATGAACGAATCTGTACAGGCACACTATTCCATACTTGTGCACTCACAAATGTAAAGGATTTTTTCATATAATTTGTACGTGGCTTGGGATGTGTGGCGGCTGTAAAAAGTCGTCGCCCAACTACAAATCAATAGTGTTATAACTTATTGGTCCTTTGGGATCATCAAGCCCACTCGAAGGGTTAAGCACCAAATCGTACCACCTTACTATATAACGATCGGTGTGCGGTAATGTGGAATTCGACGCAAAAGATGATATCAAAAAGTCGAACCCTGAAATGTAATGAATCAGCAAAGACTGCATTTCTCTCACTGGACGTTTCCTTCGAAGCTACTTTATTTCTATATCTATATAAGTTGCAAGAAAAGACACATTATAGGCACTATGCGTCCGCTCTTTTCTTTGAATTTATTGCCGCATGTCTATAAAAAAAAATGTTATACCAACACAAATAGTGGTTCAAAGCATGTCATTGTATTATATGATAACAATTATATTGTTCAACTGATATTGCTGTACCAAATGAAGATACAACTCGTTATATAGATTTGTAGGATTTTCGAATAGGGTGAAGCTGGCATAGTGCCGTACAATCTGCTGGAAAGCTGCATAACCAATATTGAGTATTAGTTTCCGCCAATGTTTACGCATCCGTTAGATATTTATTTTACATCGATTGCGAAACAAGTTATTTCAACTTAGATTAATCACTCTCGATGGCTTCCTGGGTAAAACCAGTACTAAGCAATGTGGATTATTATCTTCCTCAAGGATAAATAACGTGGCCGCGGCGAGGATCGAACCCACGACCTCTCGATCTGGAGTTAGGTGCTCTACCACTGGACCACGCACTCCACTCCTGCATCCGTTATAATTAAGCTATAAGTAATAGATATTATGTTCATAAAGGGCATGTATTTTTCATTTCGGACTAAGTTCTCATCATCATGTCGGAAATTTGCACATTGTTTTATCAACATGTAATGGTAAACCTTTGATTAAACTTATAATAAACAACATTTTCCTTGTATAATAACGTTTTATTTGTCATACAGCCACCACGTACTATAAAGATCGTAACTACATTCTGGAGCGATACTTTTTTGATTTCTACGATAAGATGATCCTACCCGTGTTGAGTGACGGTAGTGCTATCACAGTAACCCACGGTTTGGACATAAACAGGATCGTTGACCTGGTTTGTTATTTATCTATATATATACTGTTTATTGTTGATTATATTAAATGGATAACTTGCATGCCTTCTATAATACATTTTTGTAAAATGTGGTTTGTTGTGCTGGGTATTTATTTTTTAAATATTTATTATTTTTATATATATAATATAAAAACAATAGCTTAACAAGCGTATTGACACTATAAATTATTTACAAATCAAAATTCATCTTTTATACGTATCACTTACATGATTTTATCATTTTACACCAACATCTTCAAGATAATCATCTATGTGCAATCAGATTCGGCATATTCTTTTAAATGGTCCGAACAATAAATTACCTTCAATGATTTAATTTCATGCCCATTTAGTATAAAATTGTGTCGTCGACTTCATGGGGATCCGAATTTCTGCCATTGAGTACTTACTCTGTGGCTTTTTAGGATTTTTTTAATATTATATACACGTGATCACTTATGTGTTTTACCTACATTTCCTATTAATGCTGCCTTGTTTGTTAGAGATTATAATCTTTTTTGCAGCTTGTTCCAAGGCGGTAGTCCTATTGTCAACCCTTTTATGTTTGTGATGTCATATCTTGCCTTTTATTCATCTTTGTAATTGTTGCCTGTTTCTGTGCATGTTTGTGGTTGACTGTGGTCCTTGAATGCTACATTTCCCGTTCGATCTAAAAAAGAGTTATGATATCGCATCATCCACATTTTAAAATACGCCATTATAAAATAAAGATATTAATTTAATGACATGTGGTTTCAAAATAATCCCAATGCTATATTGGGGTACTTTATCACAACAGTATAACTGACAACTTTATTTGTGGATGTTTTAAACAAAAAAGAGTGACTATCTTGCAAAGAAACATTGCACCTAATTGATTACTAGGCATGTCTATATTCGAATAAAACAGTCTAATCCAAATACAAAAAATGTGAAAAAACTGTCAAAAATAAGATTTGTTAAAAACGGATAAACCAGTATTGAAATGTTGACTTTTGCGACAGTAGATCAGTCGTTTAGCGGTCGTGCATAGTGTTTAACGATTCTGCTAACGCGTCGCCATTAAACAACATATGCGACCATTAAACGTCTGATGTACTGTTGCGAAATTCAGAATTTCAATACAGCTAACCCTATAATCGTTTTGCCACTTCAAGTTAAGCTGTTGACTCATTTATAATTCGCCACTGTGCTTTCCTATTTGAATGTTCGATGACCCGACATATTGTGGACCCTTTAATGACGTATATCTAAAACCGGAAAATGGATAGTAACGTTAATGTGTGTCTTCCGTCATGTCTTGTGCCCTAAACGGTTCGTTGTGGGTTTGCTCTGGCTTCTGCCAAAGAAATATAAAAAGATCGGACAGGGAAAGTAGCATTCAAGGAGGACAGTGTTTGTTTTTTATATTTTATATTCATACATACATTGTTTACTTATGCATCTCCTAATAATGCTTCCTAGCTTGGCAGGGATTTTTTTTATTATCATGCAGATATGCACTTTTCTGCCTAATAAAGGGGTGACCTAATAAATTTTGCTTTATTAGGCAAGTTGACCAATAGAGCAAATCAATGCGGAATCCCTCGGCGTTTATTGTACGTAACGTTATCTGAGGTCATGCACATAACGTTGCCTGACGTCATAAAACAAACAAAAAACAACAACATGGCGGCGTCCTCGATAAGCGTAACATTCTGAGAAATAGGTAATAATAGTAATGTGGATAATCAAATGATAAATAGAATATTATGTCAGTGCCTTTTACTATCAAGTTTATTAGGCTCGGCAAGAAAACGAAGAATGGCTCGGCAGAGCCTCGCCATTATTCGTGTTCTAAGACTCACCTAATAAACTTGATAGTAAAAGGCACTGACATGATATTCTCTATATACTGCCTAGTTCAGTTAAGATGACAATAGGGTAAGCATGATGTGCTGTGTACCATAGCTAACCTGGTTGATAAAGGAAGGTGGTCGCATGAAATTTGGTCCCTCGCGTTGTTTGGTCGTACCCTAAACTGGTTTTCTTTATGGTTGCAGCTGCTATCGTTATTCAGCACAATTCTGGAAACATCATAATGTGAATTATTTTTTTATTTTTAAATATCTATAAAAACATTTTAGTGCGTCTTTTTTACTTACTTTGAATATTGCCTTCTTGTTCTAGAGATGTTCTTTTGATGGGATGCATTTTT
The DNA here is from genome assembly GCA_037043455.1 of Cyrtodaria siliqua. Classification (NCBI taxonomy): domain Eukaryota; kingdom Metazoa; phylum Mollusca; class Bivalvia; order Adapedonta; family Hiatellidae; genus Cyrtodaria; species Cyrtodaria siliqua. The sequence goes on along the minus strand of JAWPHD010008969.1, from coordinate 47,765 downwards.
ATTTACCCTGTCTTGTCAATTCGCCACTGGAGACAGGAGATTGTGTTCGCACCTGCAGGCCGTATTGCCTACTGACCGTCAACTACGTTTACCATGACTTCACCAGTCTTTATGTTCATATCCATTCAGGGACATAGCTACCTGAACGCAGAGTTAGCAGCTGCGTACACATATGTCTGCAAAGATAAAACAATTAAAAATACCAAAACAAGCGGGATTTAAGGTTGTCCATGAACATTTCAAAATTAAGGCTAAATCTTCAAAATTGAGAATATGTATTTAAAACTTAAGGAAATACTCCCAAAATGCACCGCAGGGTATCTAGAACTGAAACAAATACAGGGGGACATGCCCCTGAACCCCTACGATACTGTCTCTCTTGCGTCTTGCGCACACCTTCAACCCGCTCTAGCTACTCCCCTGACATTGACTATTTCATTTAGTTTGTGATACACAGAGGATCTTAAACGAGTTCCCATTTCATATAAGATTTATGAAACGAGTTATGAATTATTTTAATTTTAACGAGCCTTTTGGCGAGTTAAAATTAAAAATAATTCATAACCAACAACAATGTTTTGTATAACGTGCATTATTTTTATAAGCTGTCACAAATCATAAGTTTATGATTCAGATCTGGGTGAATTTGTAATAAATAAAATAGTTTCAGTTAATAAACTTGCGTAGTGTTACAGGTTTAACTCAACCAATCAAAACCGTTCCAGGTTGTATTACACGTGTGTCATACAATAGAATATTAAATGGGTGTTTGACACTGCTAACAAGGGACGTAATGTGATAAATTGCGGTCCTACGATGCCAGCGCGTTTGGGTGCTGTGGTTTTCATAGGACTAATGTTTTCAATGAAAGTCCCGGTGGCAATTTTACAACTGACTGTACCGAGGCGTTACCGCTGTTGTCAACACGTTTATGTGTCTCATACTTTGCTTCTATTAATTCCTGTATTTCTTGTTTGCTTTGAATGCGTGCTTCTGGATTAGTCAGTTCTGCAAATGCCTTATTGAATTTATTAAATGAGTTGGTAAAATGATATAATTCGAGACTCTTGCCGAGCATTATATTAATTTTGGCTAACGAGTTTAATAATAAACACAATAAGGAATGAGAACGAATGTTAGATTTATTTATCACAAAACTCACATTTCGACTTTTATTGCATTTCTTCTGTCGCTTTAACACGCGAAACCGACATAAACCGTGGAAACTGGATCATTGTCATTATCACTTTTTTTTGACAGCGCATACTAGGCTTATTTGTATACTTATATAACTAGTGGTATATCGAAAATATATAATGGTGTTTTCCACACCGTAAGTTATGTGATAAATAGAGATACTGCATCCTCAATCTAAATATTAACTGATATATTTATGGAAACTGGTTTTACTTCACCTGTGTCACAGCCTGAATTGAGGAATAATTGGGATGACATTTTAGCCTTCGTCCATTGTCCGTCCGTTCTTCTTTCGTTTGCCCCGTGTGGTTCTCGGGGGCCCCGTTTGGTCACGGGGCAAAGAATAGTGCCACTGCAGATCCCTTTGGAGGGATAGGCAGAGGGGTAGAATCCCCCCAAATTCATGTTCATTTTATCATTTTTTGTTCATGTTCATTAAAGGTCTTCATCATGATCCCTGCATTGTTTCAGGTGCTATATCGCTCGCATCAAAAGAGCAGTGGCAGAAAAACAATAACGTGGCTCCAGCGTAAATGGAGTTTCTACGATAGAATTGCAGCAACTCTGCAGTTCAGGGTGAGAAGGTTCTAGGCCCATTTTCCATATTTTATCTCGATGTACATGGAAGATGAGCCTGGCATGTTCATGCCTTTTAGGCGCCATATAACCTGTTCATGTGTTGGTGCGCCTTAAAACACCAATTCAATCAATCGTTTACCAAATTAAATCCGTGTATGATGGTTTTTCAAAGTCACAAAGCATGTAAATCCACCGTCTTTTATGAACGTCGTTATAAAACACAGCACAAGCGTTTTCTCAAAACCTAATGGAAATATTTTGACAGTTGTTTTTAGACGTGATCAATACACCTATCGATTGTGTACACTAGTGTCACCGGGAAATATTTTTTCAACAAAGGTCTGCACCGGATTTAAAAGTATGTTTATACAGAGATATATTGGGAGACCTCTAAAACTCCTTTTTCTTCAGTCTTCATCACCTTTGAAGCTAATTTTATACAAGCGTCTGTTTATTTTAGTATGTTTGACTATCCACATTTAGTTTGTCTATATAAAGATGAAGTTTTCCTCTTTGTTTATTTGTTAATGCATGAATTCTTTTTAAAAAAAATCTTCTAGACGTTCTTCTTAAAAAAGCAAACGTCGCAGATGATCTAGACTACATCTCCTTAGAAAAACATTCTGAGCTATAGAAAACTATTTATACAATCCGTTTATTGACTGTCATGGATACAAATAAGTGTACAAATAAAGTATCTGACCTAAACATGTCCCAGTCCTAGTGTTGGATAACATTTAAATAAATAATAATCACTAGCATATGTTTTCCACTGACAGGATATCAAACGACAAATTCTGAAAATCAATGTGTGGGAGATGGTTAGCTGGCGTGATGAACGGCTGGCATGGGAACATGATGATAAAAAAAGCGGAATACCTGACATCAAGAAAATCGCTGTGTTTGCAGACGTCATTTGGACACCGGATATAGTCCTTTACAATAGGTAGGTTTTACTTTATTATTTAGGTCCAGCTGTGATTGGGTCTTGTTTGGCATACACCATTTTGACAGTATATACCTAAACATAGTATATGAATAGGATAGGATTGTTTAAAGGTAAATAAAATATACAATACAACTAGTTTTGGATAAAACAATTTAGAAGAGGGGCGATTTTAAACGTCCGATTTCCCCCCAGGCCCAGGTTCTAAGTCCGCGTAGCATAGCTTAGGGAAGAAATCAGAAGCGGGCCGGGTGACTAAAGCTATGTTCTTGATGTTCCTGTTTGGTAATTTTATGCTGCGGCCAGGGGCGTAGCTTGGCTTTTTTGACGGCATAGGCCCGCAGTTAAAGTTATTATGCTAGCGGGGTCCGGGGACATGCCCCCACTCCCGAATTTGTTTTATGTTAGAATGCATTAGGTGCGTGCTGACGTATATTTTTAGGTTTTAAGAAAGGCAAAGATAACTAAACGGCGGAGAAGTGTCGAGGTGTTTACAATAGCTCCTATACCCGCTAAGTGATGAATCCGACAACCGCTACGGTTGCATATGGAAATACAGCACTGGAAACAACATTATTACATTTATCTTTCTTTGAGTTTGTTCTTTACACTCGAAACTCATTTGACTTTACTATCCAGAAACGTTTCGCTCTGCTCTACCATGTAGTGAATAATGCACGATGGTCATCATTGTATCTTTAATTGACTGAGGCATATAACTGTGTCGATCAGCTATGCATGCGAGGGATTGCAATTCGGATTCATTTCACTAGTAGCTGCTAAAACAGGGTCTTGCCTGGTAAGGCGTAGATGTGCAATACTATCGTATGATGCACTCGCGCGTGCGTATGTGCGTATGTGTGCAGATGCATGCATGGATGGATGGACGCACGCACGCACTCACGCACGCACGTACGTACGCTCGCATGTATGTATGTATTTACGTCGTTTTTAACAATCTTTCAGCCATATCACGACGGTATCTACGTGTAGCAATGAACTGTATAGTGCTGTCACGTTGGGATTCCCCACCGTAGAGCTGTCACGTTGGGATTCCCCGCCTTAGACCTGTCATGTTGGGATTCCCCGCCGTAGAGCTGTCACGTTGTTGGGATTCCCCGCCGTAAAGCTGTCACGTTGGGATTCCCCGCCGTAGAGCTGTCACGCTGGGATTCCCCGCCGTAGAGCTGTCATGTTGGCATTCCCCGCCGTAGAGCTGGCACGTTGGGATTCCCCGTCGTAGACACAAGACATGATACTCCTCCCTGTCTCATTAAAATAACACAGGGTCGACACGACCAAGAACTACCATTTACATATAACACAGGGTCGACCAGTCCCAGAACTACCATTTACATATAACACAGGGTGGACCAGTCCCAGAACTACCATTTACATATAACACAGGGTGGACCAGTCCCAGAACTACCATTTACATATAACACAGGGTGGACCAGTCCCAGAACTACCATTTACATATAACACAGGGTCGACCAGTCCCAGAACTACCTTTTACATATAACACAGGGTCGACCAGTCCAAGAACTACCATAACACAGGGTGGATCAGTCCAAGAACTACCATAACACAGGGTCGACCAGTCCAAGAACTACCATTTACATGCTGAACGTCAAGCGAGAGAGCTATTACTGCCATTTTTATAAAGTATTTGGTTTGATCCAACCGCGGATTAAACCCACGAACTCCTGCATTACAGGCAGACGCTCTACCACTACGCCACGCCGCATACTCTTATGATAATATTTGTTAATATGTTACATCATTTTCACCTCATCCACTACTATGACAAAAATGGGAACATCAGCCATCTTTGGTCAATTGCTACCACCGACACCGACATCATAGCTATGCATTCATCTGCTTCACATTTATGTCAACAACTGGCCAAATCCACTAAAGCAGTTTTTTACACCCATTGAACCTAATTAGTCGCTATGATAAGTGGTTTAGATATTAACATACACTAACATTCCCTTGTATACTCAATAGACATTAAAGGCACCTCAACATGGCACTCGTATTCACTTACAAATTCAACGAAAACATGTTGTTTACTTAACACAGTGAAAGGTTAACACCAATATATGTAAATGACGACTTCTAAATCAGGAGAGATCCACACTCATATTCGCCCAAAAGCACGTGTATCAAAAAGTTCATTTGCTCATCAGTTGTTGTACTATATCACTTTCATGCCAAAGTTGATTCGCTCACCAGTTGATGTACTATATCACTTTTATCCCATAGTTGATTCGCTAATTAGTTGTTGTACTATATCACTTTCATCTCATAGTTGATTTGCACATCAGTTGTTATACTAAATCGCTTTCATGCCAGAGTTGACCGGCTCCCCAGTTGTTATACTATATCACTTTCATTCGCTAATCACTTGTTGTACAAGGCATCTACAATTACTCATTTGTCGTTTCCTATCAATATAAAATAGGAAGACATACGTTACACAGATTTCCATTATGGTTTTGCCTTCCGATGTGGGTGAAATGAAATACACCAGTGGGGATGGAGGGGGGGGGGGGGGGGTTGGGGGTGGGGGGGGGGGGGTTATGATACCCACTTGTTAATGTTTATCATTCGTCAATTGTCTTCTTTTGGATGTCGATTCTTAAGGATGGCGTGAGGTATACAGTACTGGTTCTAGTGGTCTGCCTTCACCACTATAAAATCGATATGTCTTCTATATGCTGAAAAATGACGTTAAACTTCAACTAAACAAATAAACATCAAAGTTAGTTAGTGATCTATACTTAGAGTAGATATACTGCCACTGAGAGCTGATATCCAATACACACGGTAAATAATATTACAATGACATTATATTTTCAGTGCTGGAAACCAAAAACTCCATGAGCCTGAAGCGGTTGTGCAGAGGGACGGTACGGTGATGATTTTCCCAATATCCAACATAAAGTCACATTGCCCTGTTGACCACCACATCGTTGCTAATGAAACCGTGACATGCAGGCTATCGTTTGGTTCATGGGTGCACGACGAAGCGGAAATGGATCTTTCAACTGAAAACGAGACGCTCACAGATAACTTTAGCGATGACAATCGTGACTGGAAGCTCGTTGGAACCAAGGTTACGCGCACCTCTAAACGTTACGAGTGCTGCCCGGAAACATACATCACGATCGACTACGATCTAGAGCTTAAACGCAGGGATCATAAAACGCATTTAAAATGCAAGGATCACATATGAAACGCATCTAAAACGCAAGGATCGCAAGGATCACATATAAAACGCATCTAAAACGCAAAGATCACATATAAAACGCATCTTAAACACAAGGATCACATATAAAACGCATGTGTTTTTTTGTTGAATGTTTAGAACGGCATGCACTACAGTACACTATTATACTAAGTGGCATTATTTTAAAACAAAAGGGACATGTGAACTCCACCAAATCTTTACACAGATTATCTGAGTAATCTAGCATATAATTTAGCAATTAATTCCATTAACTATAACTTATAACCTATTATACTTGCTTCATAAGTGAATTTGTTTTAAATTATTACACTTTTACAATAACTTTAAAAAAAGTTAAAAGTGGATGCATGCAAACTTTAACATACAATGAAGAGTTTTGTATTATAAAATTATATTGGAAATATATACCTGAACGCATACCTACATATATTTTTCTTAATTCATGTATATACTGAAACGAAAAAGAAACGCAACACGGGAATTTCCGCTATATATTGTATGTACAATATGCTGTTGTTAATCTAATGGTACAGGGCTTCGTAAAACATCCTTTCGGGAAAAAAGACTAAAACAACAAAAGCACAGCAAATATTATTCCTTCAAAGTTTCATTATTGACAGAGTACGCGTTTGCCTCAAGCATGTGAGCAAACAAAATTTTGCACGTCAAATACAGTACTGAAATGGCTCAATTTTTCAAAGATGAACTTTAACATTTATGAATTTCTTGTTACATGGTGTACTGTGATTAAAACGTCTACAATATTACAGTTGTGTCCTTTCTCTAACTAACTGCAACTTTTTTTTTTTAAAACAAATTTCTTTGGAATATTATGTGGAATTACGTGTGCAGTATACTAGTATATAATGTATAGCGGAAATTTCCGAGTTTCGTTTCTTATTCACTTCAGTATATGTTGTTAAGCTCACCTGATCTGAAAGCTAAAGTGAGCGTTTGTAAACGCCGTTTGTGCATTGTCCGTATAGGCTGCAGTAGCCCAGTGGATAGAAAAGTGTAAAGATCACGGGATCGCCAAAGGCTTCCTAGGTGTGTCCCCGGGAAAGACTCCCTATCCTCGCCTGTTGTATGGCAACGTGGTCCCGTATATCGGAGTCTATCAAAGAATCATATTATATTAATATAACATCTTCACCTCTGGGGATTATCAAATCCTCAGGGTGAACATTCTTACTATCACCCTCTCATGAATGTGATATTAATATGTTTTATTATAACGATTAAATCAAAAATTTGCTATGAAAGTTATATCATTGGATTGGAAATAACTTAACTAAGAAAATGAATGGAGTTTATTGAAATCAGTGCAGTAATTTTAAAGTTATGACGAGTTAAACATAGCAACACCCTACTGAGCTAATGACGTCAACGAAACGGCGCGCAGCAAATATGTGTTATTACTGTACCTCACTGTAAACACTCCATGTAAAATCCACATACCCTGCCTTGTTGACATTTCGCGCTATCACCATAGAGCAAAATATCATCCCGCTAGCTTTGTGAAAAGCTCAGTTTTAAATTAGATTTTTCTCAACAACAACAACATACAAGTATTTGTTCGGTATAATGAAATAAATATCGATTCAAAGAATAGTGGCCGTCTGTACATGTTTGCTTCTAGGAAATCAACATATCACAAGTTAAAACACTATTAAAACATATTATATTTTATTGTATTACCTGTGACAACTTATATGCACCAGGAGAATCACTTTAACCTGAATTTGATTGATAGAGCTCTATAGTAATTAATTGGACTCTTTACAACCTTGGGTTTTGCGTACTGTTTCACCATATAAGTTATATCCTAATTTAAATTTAATTCTAACACTACCTCCGCAGTCTTTCATATACACAAAGAAGAGAGACAGCTGTATGTTATTCTACGATAAAATACAGCTGTTCCATTAATTCCTCGCGTATATTTCATCCGTTGGAAGCGCCACGTTACATGACGTCACTTGGTAAATATACATCACGAAGACAAACTCAACAGTAATTTTAATGAAATGTTAATTACAACAAACTTGCCATGCTCCCAAACCGTGCTCACCCCCGATATAAACCCATCATATGCAACAGTACATATAACATTAATAAGCATCTTGAACAAACTGAGAACGTGTGACGTCATACAGCGCAAGCTATATGACGTAAGCAATCACTTAATTGTTTGTCACGTGACAAATAGTGTATTGAAACGCAGAACTTTGCATACGGGGCCGCCAATTGGAACAGACTGTTAACATAGCAGCCTGATTACCTTGACCTCCGAGATAATATATAGTGCCCCAACAATAGCGTAAACAATGGGGTTATTGTTGCGTTAAAATCGAAATAATAAATACGTACCTGTATTTTATCGGTGAATAAAATACAGTTAGTCGTTCGGATGCTAACGCACTCGTAATTTAATTACTACGCATACGAACACCTAACTGTATTTTATTCACCAATAAAACACAAGTTCATATTTATTATTTCTTAAATAATGATTACTTAAAGGGACACATGGTAGTTTTATGTGCACATTTTACCCGTCATAGCAAAACACTGGTTTTCTCTTCTTTTTCGTAACCCCCTTTTCAAAAAACTGACACTTCTTTGTTTTGAAGTAGATTGTAATTTTTCTGATTGTTTTAGATGTAATAATAAACTTGATTTTAATTTTGCAATGATGATAATCCTAAACTTTATATTACTTTAGTCACGGTTAATGATACATGGCGGCAATACACATATATATAAACCGGTTAATATTGAAACATTTAGTTAATCGAGTTGTTTGCCGTTACAGAAATTTACTTTGTGGCTTTCTAGGCTTTTGTTTTTATATTATATATGCGTGGTCATGTATGTGTTTGACTTATATTGCCTATTAATGCTGCCTTGTTTGTTAGATATTATAATCTTGCGGGGATATCTTTATTTACATTGTCCAGTTTTTTGGGATCACAATAGGGTAAGCGTGAGGTTTGGTGCACCATAGAACCTGGTTTAAAACCCCAGCGGCCTTTTTTGCCATTAACCGTTCCAAGGAGGTAGCCCTATAGCCAACCCTTTTGTGGTTGTAATGTCTTATCTTGCGTCTTATTCATCTCTAAAGTTGTTCTTTGTTTCTGTTTGTGGTTGACTGTCGTCCTTAAATGTTTATTTTCCTGTTCGACTTTTATATCTACTTTTACACATATTCCATTGCCTTATACATAATGGTAAGCATCCGTATGCCCTCCTTTAGAAGCATATACGTGACTGTTCCTAGACAAAACCGCATTGCCCTATTGTGACCTGTGTTGATACAAGAAATCATATAGATAACCCCATTGTAGCACCATATGAGAAACCGGACACAATAAGGGAATTATATAACTTTATCATTAAACTATATTATTATGTTATTATCCCTGATAAGTCGTTTTTGTACCACCTGATATGACACTTGATGTGAAATCAATATCTTCCCGCATAGGTTATCACCCGCGATTTGCGGTAGATAACCTGTGCCTGATGATAACCCGGAAGTAAGTGACGTCAATAACCGTTAATTACTGACGTCATTAACGTGCAGGTCATTTTAAACGTCCGTTTAAATTTCATTTCTGTTAATATGGATGCAGGGAAAAGACGTTTGAATCTTTGGCCACTTTTATCGAGTTCAAGGCAAAAAATATGCCAACAAAGAGCTCGTTTCGTGTAGGTAAAAATGTTTGTTAAACTAAAGTGCACCTCTTTCAACAGAATGAGCTCTTTTCTGTATCGCAACCGGTATTTCGATTCATCTAGTACTTTATGAGATTAGACCTTGCACATGATCACGATCATGTACGCTTTCGTTTATTTTCAATACATTGGGAGGGCTTGTCTAAGAAAGTTTATATGAATGCGGTGGAATAAAAGCCCACTTTGTAGGAGTATAGGCGCTTTACTAAAACAAAAAAAAGTTAAATATAAAGAAAATTATTATGCAAAAACATACCTGAATTGGGCGTTTGTTTTATAACATTTCCAAAATCGATAAAGAAACTTATACAACAAAAATAAAGTTTGCTATTTTTTCAGTAATCGATGATGGATTTATTACAACTCTTCACGTCCCTTTATCACACCTGATAGATATATAAATGTTTCAAAAGAATATTTTTGTGTGTAGTTTAATGATAACAAATTACAATTCTCCCTTTTCCATATCACACCTGATATCATCCTTCGAACATCGGTATTGCTATTGAATTCTCGGGATGATATCAAGTGTGATATGGGAAAAGAAGAGTCATAATTTATACCTATCAATATAAACAGGTCATATGACATTCCACCGATAAGTTATATTAGCGATAAGTAAATCTTAAGCACGACTTTCACATTGTGGAACGACCTTAAGAATTACTGTATCTCCCTGTGAAAAGTTCAAATGAAAATAAATCGGACATAATGAACGTGTGCACTACTAAATTATCTTGTAATTCTCCGTATATGTTCGTAAAAAGTATTAACGCACACATTTTAATACACCGATGTCTGTATTTGCGTGCTCTTTAACAAAAAACACTCATTCTTCAAAGCATTAATGTACATTGAAAACAGCAAAGGGAAAACAAAGATTCCTCTCGTAGTTTTACCAGTCAGTTAAATATAACGCTATCACTTAAATAATTTTGGAATTTAAATTAATTTTACTTTATTATAAAGTGACCTAAACCATTTAGGACTTTACATCTTACCCCTGATACTTTATATCAAATGTTATCTCAAACATTGATATTTGGTATCTAACCTGAAGTAGCGGACGCAAAAGAGTATCATATTATCTTACAGAAGAATATTGTTGTTGCGATAGCGATGGTGAAAAGTCCGGCAAACAACGAATATTAGACTCAGTAACACCAACATTGTCCGGCAAACAACGAATATTCGACTCAGTAACACCAACATTTTCCGGCAAACAACGAATACTAGACTCAATAACACCAACATCGTCCTGCGAACAACGAGTACTAGACTCAGTAACACCAACATTGTTCGGCAAACAACGAATATTCGACTCAGTAACACCAACATTGTCCGGCAAACAACGAGTACTAGACTCAATAACACCAACATTGTCCGGCAAACAACGAATATTAGACTCAGCAACACTAACATTGTCCGGCAAACAACGAATATTAGACTCAGCAACACCAACATTGTCCGTCAAACAACGAATATTAGACTCAACAACACCAACATTGTCCGTCAAACAACGAATATTAGACGCAACAACACCAACATTGTCCGTCAAACAACGAATATTAGACTCAGCAACACCAACATTGTCCGGCAAACAACGAATATTAGACTCAGCAACACCAACATTGTCCGTCAAACAACGAATATTAGACTCAGCAACACCAACATTGTCCGCCAAACAACGAATATTAGACTCAATAACACCAACATTGTCCGGCAAACAACGAATATTAGACTCAATAACACCAACATTGTCCGGCAAACAACGAATATTAGACTCAATACATTTGTATTTCAATTGTCATTTATACATACAACGAAAAGGAAAGTACATAGAGTATGTCCTGTGGTACACCAGCGTATATCGTGTTCCACGTTGAAGATGCCTCTGAAAAAACAACACGTGTTGTCTATTACAGAGTTATTTGGTAAGCGCAGGAATTACTTGCAACATTCTGTTTGAATGGAAAACCTGCATACCATGCTTTGTCAAATGCGTTACTTATTACATCAAAGCAAGTTATTATAAGGATATATTAGCTGATTATAAATGAGTCAATGAAAATACAACCAGACTAAAAAGACTGAAAGAAAACTGAGTGTCATCTCTAAAAAGATATTACATACATGTATCTAGATAAAAGTATTTATTAAAGGGGTTGATTTACAACTTTCTAACAACATTTATTTTAAAGGGCTCTGAAAAACTTCAAAAAAGCTAAAATAATTAACAAAATGCCAAGAAAAGTAAAGGAGATATGACCTATTTACAATTTGCAAAACACATAAATGGAGGCGGCCATCTTAGAATGATGACGTCATAACGCCTTTTAACCGTATATGGCATATTGGCAAAATATCGTTTAAAGCAAAGAAATCGGTGCAAATGAAAAATAAGCCTTCAATGTATATTTGTATATTTATTTCTAATCAGTTTGCAGTGATTTTCTGTGCTTTAAACACTATTTTGCCAAAATGCCATATATGGTATAAAGGCGCGATGACGTCACCTTTCCACGAAAAACACAAAAAAACAACATAAAAAACGATAAAATTTGAAAAGTGGATAACATTATCCTTTTAAAAGTGATGTGTTCCACTTATCGGAGGAAAGCACACGAGTGATGGGTTATATTCTATCTAGTCAACGTGTAACGATAACAAGTATTAAATAGTATATAGACGTATAAACTATCAGCAGGTGCGTTTTAGAACCTAATTTAAATATCCAGACGCCTTTTGCCGCTGCCCATTTCAATGTGATACACTGTTGTCAAGCCGTTTATATTTTTAATGTCCATAATTTAGTTCTTAAAACGTATTTATCCGTATACTTGTTGTTTTTTTTTTTTTTTTTTTTTTTTTTTTTTTTTTTTTTTTTTTTTTGCGCCGTCTTCTGACGACCCGTTTAATCTCCCCGTCAATTGGTGGAGCAAGGGTCGGGGAGGACCATCCCTTGCCACACCTTACAATATCTTTACATTTACATGCAATATTTATATGAAATACTATTTTAGCATAATGAAATTACAATTAATACAGAAAAAATACATGTATTGTACAGTTATGGCAGGGAGCATAAAAATTATGATTTCAGGAAGAAAAAGAAAAATTCTGTTTAAGGAAACAAAACACTTCTTTACCTAACAGTTGATTGCTGTCCAAAGGCCCATCTGCTTATAAAATTTGTATATGTAAGTATTAAATATTCAAAATTGATTTACGAATTGTCAGTGTCTTGGGTTTGCTCTAAAATTGTACCCGGAGAAGTGCATGGATAGGAGTTAGTATAATACTGATTAATCTACAATGGTTTTGTACTTGCTCCATGAATTTTCAAATCTTTCTAGTTGATTATTTCTAATTGCGATTTGTCTATGTGTTTCATACAGATACCTTAGTCTGTATATCATTGGGGTAAGGGAGAGCGGTGTTTTTAGTCGTTTTGAGGTAAATATATAGTATTTCATTTCTAAAATAATTTGTAACTCTACAGTCGATTGTTCTTCACCTGTGTTAAAAATAAATGCTTGTTCTGACAGATTCAGATTTATGTTTTTTGTTAAAAAGAAAGAGTTTATCTGTGTTAAAAAATTCTGAGATGAAGGACAGGTCCAAAACATATGAACTATAGTCTCGTCTTGGTGGCAGAAGTGGCAGAAAGGGTTTTCAGCTTTTTTTATTTTATGTAGATAATGCTGTGTTGAAAGAAGCCGATGGTTAATTCTTGTTTGAAACCATTGTAGTATTGTGCTAGAGGTAATTTTGAAAGGGGATGAATATATGTCTTTCCATGTTTCGGCTTCAATATCATAAATATGTTCCCATTTGATTTTTGATGTTGGACTTTCATTATTTCTATTAAAAATGGAATACATATCAATGCAACCTTTCTTGTTTTTGATGATTGCTTTAATATTCGCAGGTAAAATTGGGTTTTCTAATTTGTTCATTGTTATTTTGTTTTGCAATTGTTTTCTAAATGTTTTTATGGCAGCTACTACTCCTTCGTAGATTAGAAAATTTGTTTTAATGCCAGTTTTTTCTTCAAACTCAGTAAAAGAATAAAATCCACCATTTTCATTGATTAAGTCATTTATAAAAATTATGCCTTTCCTATACCATACTTCGTTAAAAAATGGCTTACCGCCAATCAAAATATTGTTATTATAGAGTAGTGGGTTTGACAAAAAGTCCTCAGGTGAGTTAGGCAAACTAAAATCAATAAGTTTAACATATGAAATTAGCACATCTTTCCAGAAATTATTTTTAATTTTTTTTATTAATGTTTCACAGTAATTTTTGCCAAAAGATGTTAATTTTTTAATATCTATTATTTTTTCAACCAGTTGCTTCCAAGTGCCCTCATTAGTTATGAGTCGTCTTATCCATGTAGTTTTAAGGCTGAATATAAATGCTTTAAGATTAATCATTTTGAGACCACCTTCAAAATGTTGCTTAACTATTACGGATTTTTTTATTTTTGCAGGGCCTTCCCATAAAAAGTCATACAATATGTTATTAATTTTTGTTATTGTGTTTTCATTTGGGTTTGGAAGAGATATAAATAAATGATTTAAAATAGGAAGTAGTAATGTTTTAATAACTGTGATTTTACCAATCGGTGTTAAATATCTTCGCTTCCATATCTTTACTGTATTTTTGATTTTTAATATCTTATCATTATAGTTTAATTCTATCATTTTACCTAAGTCGACGTTGAAATGTATTCCTAGTAGCTTGAAATTATCTTTTCCCCAGTTAAGTTTCCATTTTGTTTTGATTGTATCTGAACTGTATTTTTTCCTCCCTATCCATACAACTTGTGTTTTGTCAAAATTTATATTTAAACCAGAATATTTAGAGTATTTTAATAGTTCTGAGAGTGTTTCATTCAGAGATGTATCAGATCCATCCAAAAAGACAGATGTATCGTCTGCATATTGCGAAAGTTTAGTTTCTACGTTCTCTATAGTAATACCTTTAATATTTTTATTATTTCTTATTCTAATTGCCAATATTTCAGCACACAAAATAAAAATATAAGGTGACAAGGGGTCGCCCTGACGGCAGCCCCTTCCGATGTTAAAAAACGATGACAGGTTTCCTCCTTGGTTAACAGCCAATTTTGCATTTTTATATAAAATCTTTATCCATGATATAAAATTTTCTCCAAATTTAAAAAATGTAAGTACTTTAAATATAAAGACCCATGACAGAGAATCAAAAGCTTTTTCAAAATCAATCAAGAGAATTAAACCTGGCAGATTATTTTCTTCTGCGTATTGCATAACATCATATATAAGTCTAGTGTTTTCTCCTAAGTATCTTCCAAAGATAAAACCAGATTGATCGTTATTTATCAGCTTAATAAGTGTTGATTTAATTCTATTTGCAATAGAGCCTGAGGCAATTTTATATGTACAATTTAGGAGGGAGATTGGTCTATAGTTTTTTATATGCAGTCTCGATTTATTTTCCTTTGGTATAACGGTTATTATTCCTTCTATTTGAGTTATTGATAGTTCGCCCTTACTGAAGCCATAGTTTAAAGATCTTACTACAAAATGCCCTATTTGTTGCCAAAATACTTTAAAAAAATCAGCACCGAATCCATCTGACCCTGGGCTACGGTTATTTTTCATTTTTCTGAGTGTTTCAGACGCTTCTTCAAAGGATATATGGCCTTCAAGATTAATTGATTCACTATCTGTAAGTTTAGGTATATCAAAGTCTTTTAAGTCATTTTCTAAGTTAATATTTTCCAGTTCATTGTCTTTGCTAGTATATAGTTGTTCATAGAATTTCTTAGTCTCTTTTAAAATTTCATGTTGATCTGATATGATTTCTCCATTTTGTTTTTCTATTTTAGGAATTATCTTTGAAGAGTAATTATGGGATTCTAAATTGCAAAAAAATGAGGTTGGTTTTTCATCATTCTCAATTATATTTGCTCTTGATCTAATTAGGTAGCCGTTCATTTTCTGTTTTCTTAATATTCTTAATTCATTTTTGTATGTTTCTAAGGTTTCTAAGTTATTTAAAGACAAGTTATTTTCTAAGGTTTCTATTTCAGCAATCAATTCATTTTCTCTTTTATCTGTAATTTTCTTCTTATAACTAGAATAAGATATAGATTTACCACGTAATTCCATGAGTAGTGTTTCGAGAAACAGTTGGTCATTTATTGAAAATTGTATTTCATTATCGGGGATATTACTTATGTTCTCCATATTGTAAATTGGAACAGCATACTGTGTTTTAATGTCTTTAATTTTTCTATTTATTGTGTTTAAGTATTCAATATCACCTAGAAGAGAGTTGTTATGTTTCCAAAGGGATTTACCACGTATAAATTGATTAAAATTCAATTTTAGAACTATCATTGAATGATCAGAGCGGTAACTGGGTTCAATGGTACAATTTTCTATTGAAGAAAACATATTTTCAGAAACAAGGAAGAAGTCGAGTCTAGCTTGTTTTAAAGGAGTTCTTCGTCTCCAAGTATACCGTTTTAAATGGGGATGTAATTCTCTAAAAGGATCAATTAGATTATAATCGCATTTAATGTCTAAAACTCGCTCTCGTGCCTTATTGTTATTTATGCTTTTGTAATTAGAATAATCAAGGATTGGATCTTGAACAATATTAAAGTCTCCACACATTATTAGAGTGCTGTTTTTAACCTGTTCATATTTTAATAAAATACTGTCGTAAAAATTGGGAGAGTCATTGTTTGGGCCATATAAAGTGATGAGTGTGAATCTGTTATTGTCAACTGTTAAGTCAGCTATGAGAAAGTTACCTTCGTTATCTGATATGTGAGAATGTACTTTATAATCTAAGTGTTTGTTGAAAAGTATTGCAACACCTCTTGCATTCGAGGTTCCTGAACTAAAAAGACAATCATTTCCCCACTGTGTGCGAATAAAGTTTTCAGTTGCTGTAGTAGAGTGAATGTCCTGAAGGCAATAAATGTGACAGTTTTTACTTTTTAGGTAGTTAAATACATCGATACGTTTTTCTGCTGCACCAAGACCCTGACAATTAACAGACAATATGTTTATACTAGTCATAAGTGTCGATAAACAAAGATGGGGACCATAGTGAGACAGCAATCAGCAGTTGTAAAAAAGAAAAATGTAGAATTAACAAAACATTCTTCATTTTGTGAAAAATTTACCTTAAAAAACTATTTTTGACATAAACCTAAGTATATGATGTCATGGTATTTTTTGGTAATGATGGTAATAGTAAACTAATAATATATATTAAGTAATTCTGAAGCATGTCATGGACTATATCAGAGAGCTTCCAAGAAGCACGAAGTGATTACATCACAAAAGTCACACATAAAGTATTAAAGTGTATTCCAGCAAACACATATTCTAAACTAGTATATCTTAGCTAGTATATCTCAGGCACCAAGGCATAACAAGAAGTATCTCAAGTATCAGAACATATTAAGTAAGTATAGCTGACATCTAAACATCATTATATAGTATGTATATTTCAAGCAGCAAAGTATGTTAAAAAATTAATTATATCTCAGACAACACAGGATATAGAGTATATATCTCTCAGACAGAACAGCATATAAAATAGTCATACACATAACATATGTATACATCACACAGCAAAGCACATAAAGTAGTATCTCTCAGACAGAAAAGCATATAACTTGGCAGCAAAGTATTTCTCAGGCAGAAGATCATATAATGTATGTCTATATCAGGCAGAAAACGCACATAAAGTATGTATATCTGAGGCAGAAAAGCAGGAGTATATCTTAGACAGCATACCCATAAACAATATATGTCTCGGACCATGAACACATAAAGCGTGTATGCTTCATACAACAACACATATGAGGTAATTATAACTGCGGCATCAAATGATAATTAAAATGTTTGTGTATCTTAGGCATCAAAGCATATAAAGCATGTATATCTCAGTCATCAATGCATATAAAGCATGTATATATCAGACATCAAATCATATAAAGCATCCATATCTCAGGTATCAAAGCATATAGAGCATGTACAGCTCCGGCATCAATGAATACTAGGCATGTATATCTCAAGCATCAAAGCATGTATATCTCAGGCATCAAAGCATCTAAAGCATGTATGACTTAGGCACCAAAGCATATAGAGAATGTATATCTCAGGCATCAAGGAACACAAAGCATGTATATCTCAAGCATCAAAGCATACAGAGCATGTATATCTCATGGATTAAAGAATACAAAGCATGTATATCTCGGACATCGAACTATACAAAGCAGCTATATTCCAGGCATCAAAGCATATAAAGCATGTATATCTTAGACAAACCTATAAAGTATGTATATCACATGCAGCAAAGAATACAAAGCATGTATATCAAAGCATATCAAGCATGAATATCCTGGACATCAAAGCATATAAAGCATGTATATCTTAGACTGAAAAGCATATATAATATGTATATCTTATGCAGCAAAGAATAAAAAGCGTGTATATCTCACGCAGCAAAGTTTATAAAGCAGTATAAAGTATGCATATCTCGGGACTAGCAGCTATAACGTGGACACATCATAACAGCAACACATTTAAGATAAGATTATCTTAAGAAGGAAAAACATAAACTTATTCAATAAAATAAATTGTTGTGCATATACATATAAGTATGGATCTCACAGAACAACCGTAAATATTCTAAGCATGATAGGTAGTTATGATTTACCACATATATGATATAATATCCCAGAAAGTAGAATAGTCAAAATAGCACATTGTTATCCGAGATTAAAATAGGAATAATATATTCTAACAAATAATTTCACAACAATTATGTTGTTGTTTACCTATATCTCCATACATACCGTTACTAGTACAGGTCATAACCTAATAAATGAAGGTATAGTTCAGTTAATCTGTTTTTGTCCATTCACTTCCAAATCCCATAATTGTTTCGATCTGTTTGCCAGTGGGGTAATGGTGCATAAAAGTCTCACTTAGTCTAATTGGACTAGGCACATTAAATCACTACCTGTATATGTTAATAGTGTTGGTAACTGTACTGTGGTCCATATATTATGTTTCAGTCAGTTTTAAATATTGACCAGACAGTCTTCTACCACATAACTTCAAGTTAATGTACACAGGTCCGTTAAAGGAAATTAAAAGCGTAAGAAAACATACACACAAAAAAATTGCACGAGAGTAAAAAAAAAAAAAGCGCTCACACATAACGGTAACGGCAGAAGCACGAGGTCATCAGTCTTCGTCTGGGCATGTCTGGGCATGTTGTTTACATATGAAAAAAAACATGCACATCCATATACTTGTTGTTTGTTTTTGTATGCGTGGTCGACTTTTGTATCTACCTTTATGTGTGACAATCCCCTATCAACCTTTATGTGTGACAATCCCCTATCTACCTTTATGTGTGACAATCCCCTATCTACCTTTATGTGTGACAATCCCCTTTCTACCTTTATGTGTGACAATCCCCTATCTATCAAGTATGCAGCGTAGCTATGTTGTTTCCTTTAAAACTATTGTATGATGCTTTCCTTTGCTCATGTCCCTACCATACTGGGTCCCCAAGTTTTTACCGGTATCAAGAAACATATACAGCCTGGTTTAAACCCCTAATGGGCTTTTTTTGCAACTGACCGTTCCAAGGCGGTAGCCCTCTTATCAACCCTTTTTGTGTTTGTGACGTCATATGCCTTTATTCTTTATTAACATTGCCATTCATGTTTGTCTTTTTGCGTGTTTTTGGGTTTACTGTGTTCTGTGAAAGCTGAATTTCCTGTTCGACTTTTATACTTATGTATAGAAACATGGAACATGCTTACATGTCCGAGCTTAACACAACTGCTGTACTGTTTCTTTGATGAATATATAATAAAAGCCTTTATATATTTTTGTACAAACCTCAATGTGTTTAACAATAGTGTTCTATACTACTGGCTTGATAGACAAACCATAGTAATTGTACATAAGCTCATGGTTACCTACCCTATCTTTTTCACAGTTTTGATCGTGCTGTCTTCCGCCGCTTTGGTTACTGGCGAACAGCAAACATGTGCGGATTTAGACGTTAATGCATGTGCTCTCATGAAGAAAAACAACCCCGATGTTTGGGAGACACATCAGTCCCAGACAATATGTGTAAACATTCTTATGGAAATTGCCGTATCGTATAGGTCCTGTAACCAAATCAGTCCCAGACACTTCGTGTAAACGCTCTTAAGGAAAATATAGTACGTATCTTATTAATCAATTAACCTTCCCGCGGTATTGGTTTCTAATATATCGTAGGAGACAGTTGACTGGTATCCGATATAAGTCAATTATACTATTTTCAGGACGTGCATGCAATTCTTGCAAATGTACTATTTGTTCGCGGCATGGCGAGTGTTATATCTTCATCATAAGGCACATTTTGTTTACAGACACAATGGTATTTTTTGTATAACGACACATTTGCGTGAAATTTATGCAACAATAATATATGCTAAGACACTACTTATATTCTCTGCACTGGTCTGTTATTCATGCACCAATCTCATTAAATCAGACCCTTTATCACGTTACGATACTCTACACTACTAAGGATCTGACAACACTGCATTGGAGTCAAGTCAGATTGACCTTTCGATTAGACAGATCAGATTATATATTATTATTATTATCCCTGTCGAACTCCCATTGGACATACACACACAGTACCTAGTCCCGTCACGTGACGTAGAGTTATCGTTCGTGCCTTCCTCCACACAACGTCACGATCCAGCCCATAGGAAAAACCCGGGATTTTTGCACAACAGCCGTTGTGCAAAGATTTAAAGCGCCTTATCGTTAACAACTGACCAAAATACGAGGAGATCCCACTGTAACAATTATTTCACTTCAAGAACATATGCTGTCTTACGCTGTGAAAATATGTTTTAATTCATAAATGTGCTGTCTACTGAGGTATGTACATATTTTTTTACCATTGAATGTTTTCTGTCAATGAAACTTCGCGTGATTTGACGAGATATGAAAAATATTTAAACGGTGTGGCAGTACATGTACTACCTTCTACTAAAAAGGACATATTTGAACTTTTATTGTCATTTATCGAGTCTAGATAAAGTGTGATGGAAATGATTTGAGTTGCCGACGGGATTCGGAAAGCGAATGTTTTGTTTTACCGCCAATTTTCTACGAGCGCAAGAGGTATTAGTCATTTCTGAAATTTGAAAACAACATGATCAGTGAACATATATGACACTGCATTTATTTTTAATGTGTTTACTATGTACTGCATTTAATGTTTTATATATAATTTAATGTGTGTCCTTTGGCGATTGTATCCGTACTGCACCGTAGCCTACGCCCAACCCCCAGGATTTTTTCTTTTCAAAATACCACCCCATGAAAACCGTATCTTTTACCACCCACGTCGGAAATTTTGCAGTATACTCCCCCAGCCATTTTGCTGTATACTGTCCCGCCGCACTCTTAGTAAGTTTTTCTTCTCAAATCCAACCCCACACCCTGGAAATCCTTTCCTTACCCTCCCCCCCACCCCCCTAGAAAAGTCTAAGAAAAAACTTCCTTGACCACACCCCCTAAAAAAATCAAAAAAATACCCCTCTGGATTTTATTGTCGAAAAACACTGAGCAAAAACATAACTCCCCACTGGAAAATCCACAAAATATCCTCCGTAGAATTTTTTTCTCACAAATAAGGGATAAGTTTCTTATGATAGTGATTCTTTAATATTATAGTGGTGTCTCCTGCATTCACACACCAGGGTGCGGGAGCGGGTGAATTACAATCCCCCCCCCCCCCCCAGCACCTACCAATCCCTATCCCCTCTGGAAACTGGCTAAAACACCCCCTGGATTTTTTTTTTTAAAGTTTGGAATTACTTTATTCAACTCCCCATACACTTACAGGGTCTGGAAATATTATTATTTTGGAAATATTTATATCAAAATTAACTTACCCCAAAATTAAGCTATGTCAATATGCCTTTTTGTTTGAGACCGCGTGCTAAGTTGAATACTACAGTATGACTTTTTTAATTTTTTAGATGATTTCATTGGAAAATGAATGCATTAAATAAGGAATGATTTGAATTGAATGTTGTTTAACGGCTCATCAACACAGTACAGGTTATTTAGAGCCGCCCCAGAGAGAGGGGAAGGATACATAGGAATCCGGGAACCTGCCCTACTCTTATTATCGAATAGATTCCTATGGTTCTTTAACGTGCTCGGAGGATAGACCGGTACACGGGACCGCCCGGTTTACGTCCCCATCCGATGGACTCGGGACCTCAGATACACGGGACCGCCCGGTTTACGTCCCCATCCGATGGATTCGGGACCTCCGGTTACAAATCCACCGTGCCACCGACTGCGCCACGCCAGCGCTCTCCCTTAAATTAGGAAGCATCAGAGATGTAGGTTGTTACCATTATGATGCACATATCAGTGTTTTCCTCCACCGGTGGGAGGGGTTGTCGATGGAGATACCCTGAGGATAAGACATCACATAGGTTAGAGAATTAGATGAACCGGGGTGCCAACAAGTTATATTAAATATTGGTAGACCTATAGAATAAGACGTACATGATGCTCCTAGTGCAGTAATTACAAAAGGGCAGATAAAAAATGCATTAGGTCAAACAAAACGTTTTTCTAGTTTTACTTTTGTTATATACTACACCAGATAAAAAAAGTAAGATGCATTAGTTCTTGAATCTTCACATAGATAAATCATCAAGCTCATTTTTCTGTGTTGGAAATTATTAGCACGGTTTATGCCTAAATCTAACTGGCATGTATTTTTTTCATCTGTTATTTATCTTTTTGAGATGCCAATTCTTCGAATAATTATCGAAATTAGCCAAGGTCGAAGCAAAAACACGCCATTCCGTAATTGATCTCGCATTTTTTTTTTTTTATAACAAATATGGCATTTTGAAATAAAAACAGATGCACACCTATTCATTACGACATGCGCCGATAATCTCTTTGCTCATCAAACAACGTCGTCACATTGCCAAAATTAGGGCTTTCCACCTTCCAGTGGAAAGACCTATTGTTGTTGTTCGGCAACATTTGAACTTTATTTTTCTCACCGCCACTTTCATAGTAGGGACTGGTCGCACGGCCTCTAAAGTTTACACAGTGATAGAGCTCATTCTGGAATAGTGCCGCGAAGCTTTTGGGGTCATGACGTCATCCAAGATGGCCGCCAGTGAGTGCAGTGACGTCATGATGAAAATCTTGTTATCGCTAGATCTCAGACATTTATGATCGGATTTGAATGAAACTTCACATATTGTAAAGGTCATGGTCTAGTTGTGCAAGAAGGTCATGCGGGGTCATAACGTGATGGCGTCAGAGCCAGACGCTTAACAACTGGAAAAAATCTTCAAAAATACAATTATTGCATGACCATTTTGAAACTTTACCACAATCATGTTTCATCATCTTCTATCGATCGTGTGAAAAAGTGTTGATGACCATCAAATATGGCGGCCATACTGGTTTAATTTTAAACAGGCTAAAATAGAAACTTCTAAGTATATTTCGAAAACCGAACCAGCTAGCGCCAACAATGCTCTCATATATGTGCCACTATGTGACCTTGACCAAGTCTGGGAAAATCAGGTCACCAGGTCAAAGGTCAAGGTCATGGGTAATCGATAGGTGTAAACACCAATAACCACCTTTATTATATAACCTATAAATAGACGCGTTTTCATTGGCTAAAAAGTAATTTTTTAGAAAAAATATCTAGCGATATTGACCTGTTTTTTTTATATTGACCTGTTTTTTTGATATTGACCTGTTTTATATAATTGTTTTTTTGATATTGACCTGTTTTATATAATTGTAAATTGAGGGTTATATAATAAAACAGTTATGGACTTTTCAGCTGTTATAGGGGGCACTCCACAGTTTAATGTACATTTCTCAATCATCAAACACTTGACAAGCTCTTAGCCTGAATCCTTGAGCAAAAATAAATCACATCATCATTGTGTCATACATTTCTTAGAAGACAATAAAATTACCCATGTTTCCATACCAAATAAAAGTATCAAAAAGCATTTTCTGTACAACTTTAGTCCCATTTCTTTAAGATTACCCCACCCCTTAAAACATGCTAAAAATGCAATTTTAGCAATATTTCAAATGTCAATAAATAAAAATAAAAAAAATTCCTACACATATCAGGGTCATGTCTGCACTCATAATGCTCTTGCATATCAGGAAATGCTAAATTTTACATACCTAGTCCGGCATTTAAAAAGTTATTCCACGCTGATCTCCTCGTCAGTGAAAATCAGCCATTTTAACTACTTTTAGGAAGTTTTTGATTGGTTCACATTTTTCTATTTATAGCCTCCAAAAAACCCAAAGAATGCATATTCCAATACACCAAAATAAAGTTAAAAGTAATCAAAACTGAAAAAAACATCAAACATGTGCTTCATAATTATTATTATAAAGACCATCAATGGACCTAAAAGATGCTTAGTTGATTTCTTTCTGATTTACACCATGGACATTCATGCGAAACTGAGGAGTGCCCCCTATACATGATGTTGATATGTACCAAAAAATCATTATTAACCTCGGCTATCGCCTCGGTCAATAATGATTTTTTTGGTGCATATCACATCATGTATAACAGCTGAAAAGTCCATAATTGTATAATATCTCAGTAACGGTTGAAATTTTTATCAAGAACATATGTACCATTTGTAAGGCCTTTCAATTTACTTTTCAAAAATAAAGTCCACTCAAAACGCTACGTTTGTAAATGTTGCCATAGGAACCAAAATACGATGACGTCGCATTCGTCACCATTTGGAGTTTCAATAGAGAACGCTTGGCCAATCCCGTGTGTATCACGACGCTTCGATATGTTCAAAATATTGAAGTTTTGTTAACCGGAAGGCAACGGCACAGAAAATAGTGCACTGTTGCTAAGCTGTTTGTTCATATTATATAAACAATATGACCGTCGTCCACACTTGTCGTTGATAATTTGCGTTGCATGTTTGTTATTTACAATACAGATGAATGTTTTATCACTGCTTTCATGTATATATACTATAGATGGAGCAAATAGCTAAACGACATTACACAATTTGGATGATAACTTCGATTTTGAATGCAAATTTGTTTTGGCGGGAATCTAAGGCGCGATGACGTAACCAATATGGAAACCTTCGATTTACATTCGAATATTGCTGCGAAGCAGTGTACCAGATGTTGAGAATGGGGGTTATTTTAGCCCCGTGTGGTTGCCGGGGGCAAAGAATAGGGCCACTGCAGATCCCTTTGGAGGGGTAGGCAGGGGTAGAATCCCCCCAAATTCATGTTCATTTTTTGTTCATCTTCATTAAAGGTCTTCATCATGATCCCTGCATTGTTTCAGGTGCCATCTCGCTCGCATCAAAAGAGCAGTGGCAGAAAAACAATAACGTGGCTCCAGCGTAAATGGAGTTTCTACGATAGAATTTACAGCAACTCTGCAGTTCAGGGTGAGAAGGTTCTAGGCCTATTTTCCATATTTTATCTCGATTTACATGGAAGATGAGCCTGGTATGTTCATGCCAGCTAGGCGCCATATAACCTTTTCATGTGTTGGTGCACCTTAAAACCCCAATTCAATTCAATCGTTTATTGCATTTCATAGGGTTACATTAAAGCTGTATTGGCATTTAATAAATAACACACATCCAAATAAACCATTTAGTCTACTTTATTTTCAAGAGCTGTACCAGACAGACCTAGACCACGATTATTTTTACATAGGTCAGTTAATATATACCTACACGAAAATATCCAATCATAATGTGGTATTAGTCAGGTCCAGTGCAACACAAAAATGGGCCATAGATGATGGCTTGACTTGCTTTTTTTCTAAAATATTTTCCAAACTGAAAGTAACCACCTTCTTTTTGAATTCTGAGGTACACTTCAAACTGTGCTTCACAAAAAGTAGTGCAGCATATCCGTCTTACCTTCAATTTTGATGTGGTTTTCACTAGAAGCAAGATAAATGTTTCAGGAATAAAGGGAAACAACATTCAATACATACCAGCCCTATGTTTCACAGTTACTTACTCAATAGTTTACCTAGGACTACTTTTGAGTTCCACCCATTCTTACGGCTATATATCTTCTCCATTTATGATCGGATTTGAACAAAACTTTCACAGATTGTAGAGTTCTGAGTCGGGTTAAGCAAGAACGTCTTACACTATCCTGACGTCATCACGTCATGACGTCACAATATTCAGAAATTCGATTTTTCAACTGATTGCATGCTTGAAGTTGTTTTCGGTTATAAATCACATATTAGACAACTTTGACAGTTGTGACGTCATGACGTCATAAAGACAGGAAAGCCCGTTTGATCAGGTTCTGATCAAAATCTAGTTGTTTAATCGTCCTACTTGTTAACAAATTCGTTTGAATCGCCATTGGTTCACGTTACCACGTGGTAGTGAATGGGAGTGGCTTCATTGGCTGATAATTGATATTTTTTTAACGGCTCATCAACCAGGGCTTTTTTCAACAAAATTGGGAAGAGGCCCAGGCCTGTCCATTTTGGGAAAAAAGAACGCGCTTATTCTCATTTTGGGAAAAATACAAGGTTTCATAAATTAAGAAAATATGACCTTAATATACTTTATTTATATTGTCATCCATTATTTACCATAATTATTAACTTTTCCAAGTCGGATTTACTTGGCAGCCAAAAACACACTGCAGAATTCATGCTTTTTCTCAAATTCTGACAGACTGCTGTTTTCCGATTGGGAAATATTTTTGCCACAGTTGGGAAAAAACAGTCCAATTTTCTGTTGGAAGAGGCCCCTTTACAGGCCTCTGTTATACAAGGTAAAAAAGCCCTGCATCAACACGATATAGACGATATAGATTATTTAGAGTGTGAGGGCTGGCGTGGCGCAGTCGGTAGCGCGGCTGATTTGTAACCGGAGGCCCCGGGTTCAGTCCTCCGTGGTGCCTGACTGAGTTCTGTCGGTGTGTTCTTGGGCAAGACACTTTCCCTTAGCCTCGTCCGTCGGATGGGGACGTAAACCGGGCGGTCGCGTGTATTGGTCTATCTTCCGAGCACGTTAAAGAACCATAGGAATCTATTCGATAATAAGAGTAGGGCAGGTTCCCGGATTCCTATGTATCCTTCCCCTCTCTCTGGGGCGGCTCTAAATAACCTATACTATGTTGATGAGCCATTAAACAACATTCAATCATTATTTAGAGTGATCCCTGGTTTATTCATAATCAATTGATTTACTTTAACACCGCTGCATCCGCAAAGCAAAAGTGAACCGTAAGTTTACCGACCTAACAATCTCGTTTTGATTTTTTCATGTGATTTTCGAATAATTTGATATTTTCTCATTATACCCAAGTTTTTGAAAAACACGCGGTATATTAAAATCGCCTCCGTCTGTCTGTCAGCCTGTCTGTCCGTTACCGCATCTCCTCCTAAACCGCTGAATGGAATTCAACCAAATTTAGGGTATGGCATCACCATATGATGCAAGAGCACTATTATTTTTGGCTCCGAGCCCAGGGGCCCTCAAGTGGGGGAGGATCAAAATGTCAAATAAACAAAAAAATCAATTACACTGTCATTTTTCCATATTCTTGCACATAACTTGGTGTATGTAAACATCTATAAAACATAAGCAACATATTAAATGATTTTATTATTTTTAGCTCTACTGATCAGAGATCAGCAGAGCTTATGCCGTGGTGCGGCGTCCGTCGTCCGTCTGTCCGTAAACTTTTTTTTGTAGCGACTTCTCCTCTGAAACTAGGCCATCAATAAAAAATTGTTTGTTTGCTGTGCTCCTACCCAGAATTTTGAGGGTGGGTAGGTAGGTAGGGATTTTATTTTATTTTATTTTTTTTTACATCAAAAGCTTATCCAATCTACAACACTATAAAGGCCCTAGTACGATGTTAGGGCATAGGTTATTAAAACTAAACACAAGGACTTGCACATAATTATTTTATTCATGTGTATTTAAGGTAGGAAAAGTTTTATTTTTAGATATTTTTTTTATATATATTGTTCGCATATATTATGCCATTTTTGTACTAAGGCAACTTTTTGATAACCTTTGCAATCCAGATTAGATGCTTAACACATCTGGCTAATAAAATCATCATTTGAATTAAAAAAAAAAAAAAAAAAAAAATATCGGCCCGAGGTTAGTAAAAAAATTTGAGTCGCGGCCGAATCGTGTGAGTCGGTCGGAGCACGGCAAACAAACATATTTTTATTGATGGCCCTACTGAATGGATTTTCATGAAACTTTACAGAAATGTTGCCCATGAAGTCTAGTTGATCCTAGCAGAAATTCATGTTGATGTGAAATCCAAGATGGCCGCCAGATCTAAAAATAGGTTTTTAAAAAACAAGTTTGTAGCGACTTCTTCATGAAAACTATAAGTGATATTGATATTGGACTTTTTCTAAAATGATCAGCATGACATGATGTTGGTCCTTGTCGAAAATCGTTTTGATTCGACGTTAAACATGGCTGCCAGTGGCCATCTTTGGTTACATAGAGTTATATAGTAAAAACTTGTAGAGACTACTTCTCTGAAACTTCTTGACGGATGTTCATGAAACTTCACAGGAATGTTGCTCTTGATGTCTCGTTGATCCTAGAAAGATTTCAGTTCGGCCGGAAATTCAAGATGGCCGTCACAGCTAAAAATAGATTTAAAATAAATAAATTTGTAGCGACTACTTCTTCAAAACTATAAGAGATATTGATATGGGACTTTTTCTAAAATGATCAGTATGACATGATGTTGGTCCTTGTCGAAAATCGTTTTGATTTGACGTTAAACATGGCTGCCAGCGGCCATCTTTGTTTACATAGAGTTATATAATGAAAACTTATAGCGACTACTCCTCTGAAACTACTTGACGGATTTTCATGAAACTTCACAGGAATGTTGCTCTTAATGTCTTATTGATCCTAGCAAAATTTCAGGTCGGCCGGAAATTCAAGATGGCCGCCACGGTTAAGAATAGATTTTCAAAAAACAAGTCTGTAGCGACTTTATATCAAACTCGGACCGTCTGCCTTTAATCCCAAAGGGGGTGGGTGCTCATTTTTTTTTTTATAATTATGTCACAAATGAAACATGATGATGGGATTACACTGTATACATTTTTTTTCCTCTATGTTATAGTTGGGCCTGGAGGAAGGGGCATCATATACACTAATAATGCACTTACCGTAATTTACGGTGTCATTTTTTCGTACTTTTGCACATTAATTGGTATAATAGTCATCTAATAAAGCGATACACCATACAAAGCATGTCAAATGATTTATTATTTAAAACTCAGACTTATTCCCTGGGGTTCGGGTGGTTGGAGGGGGTGGCTGGAGGGTAACGGGGTGAATTTATTTAAAAATTATTTCTCAAATGAACATTTTGATGAATGGATTACATTGTATATACTGAGGGGCTGTGTGTGTGGGAGAGGTAGGCGGGGGGTAGTGGTGGGGGGTGGATGGGAGTGTGAATAAAACATGGTCAAATTTGTTCTAGTTTTATATGTTTTAATAGCGAATAAATGGATCTGAACAAATTAACTCGAGATTTTAAATGAAATATAAATCAATATATTTTTATTACGAACCGAAATGGTGAAAATGGATTTATCACGAATTTGATGCGACAATTTGTTTCATTTGTCTTTTTTCATGCGATTTTTGAGATTTAAATGCGAGAATATTGCGGAATCGCGACCTAAAGTGATCCCTGTTATATGCCATTTTAAGCCACACAAGGATTTGTCAAAAAGTTTAAAAAATGTCGGACACTTAAAGTATATATAAAGAAATAATTTGCATGTTTTAAACAAAACTTGATTTGACAAACAAATAAGGTTAATCAAAAAGATATGCTATCAGCATGAATTTTCACATAATAATTTGTTTTCCGACCAAAACAATTATGAATAAAATCATTGAAATCAAATGGAATTTTATTTTTATATTTTTTCCCTCCTACGACGATATTCATGGATCCTGGCCGTTCGTAAAACATACATGTAAAATAAAAAAACAAAGGCGTTAGGCCATATCAAATTATTTCCCAGTTTATCATCCCCACCCGCCCCGAATATTTTATGCCGCCCCAACAATTTTTATTTTGAAAAAAAAATAATAATGTCCAAATTCACTCACTCACAGTGGTGTATTTATCTGAATGTGGAAAACCAAGATTCCTGTATTGTAAATATGTGGTGAAAGGAAAGAAAAGAACTGATTTGCTTCAAATCTTAGCTGACCTACAATATTATACATGTGGTTCTGTCCTTCAAGATGTTGAAACAGAGGACAATCATATTTTACATTCGGTATTTGTTAGAAAAAATGTAACTTGTGACATGTCAGTGGAACTACCATATTTTTCTGCTGGCTTCGCATCGTATGTTATTACTGTGGTTCGTCAGATGACCTTGTAGAACCAGATGATAAATATCCCGTAATTTTGTGAGTTGTGCCTATCTGGCAAACAGTAATTCGTAAATAAAAGGGGAACTTTTTCAAACAAGAAGAAGTAAGTTATATTAAGAACTTCAACTTTTAAAACTCACATACATGGTAGTTTATATCATTATAAATACAAATGTATGCTATAGCAGTGACAGTTGGTAATAAAGAGTGTGTTCAAAACATAATGATTCTGGTTATTAATATTTTTGTGATGTTTGATGTCATCTCAGGAAAATAAAAAATAAAAAATAAAATTGCACCCCCGCCCCAATTTTTTTCCCAAAATTTGGATGATAAAAACTGGGAATTAATTTGATATGGCCTTAACTTGATTTTTTAGCTCAACTATTCGAAGAATAAGAGAGCTTATGTAATCACCCCGGGGTCGGCGTCCCACATCAAGGTTTGCGTGTAAGCTGTGTTTACAAGTCTATATCTCTTACATTTCTTATCCTAGCACAACCAAATTTGTTCATGGGCTTCCTTATAGCATTATCTTAAGGGCTGCATATGCAATTTTGGTTGCTGTAACCCATGGGCTGCCATGGAACCTAAATTATGATAGCCCATAAAATATGTCCCATTTCACATCAAATTTTGCGTGTAAGCTGTGTTTACAAGTCTATATCTCTTACAATTCTTACCCTGGCACAACCAAATTTGGCCATTAGCTTCCTTATAGCATTATCGTAAGGGCTGCTTAAGTAATTTTGGTTCCTGTTACCCCTGGGCTCACATGGAACCCAAATTCTGATAGCCCTTAAAATATGTCTGTTTCACATCAAATTTTGCATGTAAGCTGTGTTTACAGGTCTATATCTCTTACAATTCTTGTCCTAGCTAAACTAAATTTTGGAATTGGTTTCCTTATAGTATGTTGTAAAGGGTTGGATAAGTAATTTTGTTTTCTGCAAATTCTGGACTCCCATGGAACCCAAATTGTGATGGCCCATAAAATTGCAATAAAGGCAGATCTAGGTTTGCATCTAAGCATGTATATATCTATAATTTTGGTTTGGAATTTGTTATAGCATTATGCATCTTATTACTTCACCCATATTGGGGCATGGGCTCCCTCCTCCACCCCACAACCCCCACCCCCTCCCCCACTCCTTTTTTTTTTTTTTTTTTTTTTTACATATTTCTGTGTTGTTTTAGTCAATTCTTACACATATATGTTGCCCCCACCTCCCCGCCCCCACGCCTCTCACCCCACCCCCAGTTCAAACTTTTTCTTTTTTTTACATATTTTTTAGCTCACCTGAGCCGAAGGCTCAAAGGTGAGCTATTGGGATCACTCTTCGTCCGTCGTCCGTCGTCGTCCGTCGACGTCCGTCGTTAACTTTTGCTTCAAACGACTTCTCCTCAGAAACCGCTTGGCCAATTTTGACCACACTTTACATGGATGATCCTTAGATGAATGCTTTTTAGATTTGTTAAAATTAGGTCAGCACGACAACCAAGATGGCCGACATTACTATATATGATCAAAACATTAAAAAAACTTCTTCTCAAGAACCGCTAGACAGATTTCGACAGTTTTTCTTTTAATATGACCGCCAACTGCTAGACTATCAAGTTTGTTCAAATGAAGTCCCCGGGGTCAAAAATGGCTGTGCCTCGGGGGGTCCAAAGTTTGTATATTGAGATTTTGCATGTTTTTCATAGACTTATATAGGAACATTTTTTAAAAAATCTTCTTCTCTGAAACCACAAGGCACAGGGGTCTCATGTATTACATGTAGCATCAGCTTACGGTCCTCTACTAAGTTTGTTCAAATGGTGACCCTGGGGTCAAATTTGTCCCCGCCCAGGGGGTCACAGTTTTACATAGACTTATATAGGAATTTTTTTTTAAAAATCTTCTTCTCGGAAACTGCAAGAGCCAGGGGATTGATATTTTGCATTTACTATAAGCTTATGGTCCTTTACCAGGTTTGTTCAAATGGTGACCCTCGGGTCACATTTGGCCCCGCCCCAAGGGTCACATGTTTTACATAGACATGTATAGGGAAAAACTAAAAAAATCTGCTTCTCTGAAACTACAAGAGCCAGCGGTTTAATATTTTGCATTTGCTATAAGCTTATGGTTCTCTACCAAGTTTGTTCAAATGGTGACCCAGGGGTCCCATTTGTCCCCGCCCCGGGGGTCACAGTTTTACATAGGCTTGTATAGGGATAAACCGAAAAAAATCTTCTTCTTTGGAACCACATGGAACGGAGCTCTCATGTATTACATGTAGCATCACCTTATGGTCCTCTACTTAGTTTGGTGACCTTGGGGTCAAATTTGTCCCCACCCCGGGGGTTACAGTTTTACACAGACTTCTTATATAGAAAAAATAAATAAAAATTCTTCTCGGAAACTACAAGAGCCAGAGGTTTGATATTTTGCATTTACTATAAGCTTATGGTCCTTTACCAAGTTTGTTCAAATGGTGACCTTTGGGTCACATTTGGCCCCGCCCCAAGGGTCACATGTTTTACATAGACATGTATAGGAAAAAACTTAAAAAATCATCTTCTCTAAAACCACAAAGCACACAGCTCTCATATGTTACATGTAGCCCTGGGGTCACATTTGGCTCTGCCCAAGGTGTTACTCTCTAGCACCTTCATTTTGTATTTGATCTTAACCATTTTGGCCCTCTTGTATTGGTTCAAATTAACTCAGGTGAGCGATATAGGGCCATCATGGCCCTCTTGTTTGTTGTTTTAGTCAATTTGAGATTAGATCATGGCGGGGATTTCTTTATTTACACTGTCCTGTTTTAATGGGATGACAGTAGGGTAAGTGTGAGGTTTGGTGCACCCTAGAACCGGTTTAAACCTCCAGTGGCCTACTTTGTCACTGACCGTTCCAAGGCGGTAGCCCTATTGTCAACCCTTTTGTGTTTGTGATGTCGTTTACTTTTATTATTACTTTTGCCTTCTTGTTTGTCTGTTTCCATGTTTGTTTCTGTGTTTTGTGGTTGACTGTCCTCCTTGAATGCTACTTTCCCTGTCCGCTCTTTTTATATTTCGCACACATATATGTTGCCCCGCCCCTCCCCCCACTTCAATTTATTTTTATTTTTTACATATTTCTTTGTTGTTTTAGTCAATTCCCCCCCCCCCCCCCCCCCCTTGAAACTATTTTTTTTACATATTTCTGTGTTGCTTTTGTCAATTATTACACATATATGTTGCCCCCCACAACCCACTCCCGCCTCTCACCCCCGCACACACCCCACTTGAAAATCTATATATATTTTTTAGCTCTACTGATCAGAGATCAGCAGAGCTTATGCCGTGGTGCGGCTACCGTCGTCCGTCTGTCCGTCTGTCCGTAAACTTTTATTTGTAGCGACTTCACAGCTGAAACTACTGGATGGATATTCATGAAACTTTACAGAAATGGTGCCCATAAAGTCTAGTTGATCCTAGCAAAAATTCATGTTGATGTGAAATCCAAGATGGCCGCCAAAGCTAAAAATAGAGTTTTAAAATACAAGTTTGTAGCGACTTCTTCTTGAAAACTATAAGTGATATTGATATGGGACTTTTTCTAAAATGATCAGCATGACATGATGTTGATCCTAGTCAAAAATCGTTTTGATTCAATGTTAAACATGGCTGCCAGCGGCCATCTTTGTTTACATAGAGTTATATAGTAAAAACTTGTAGCGACTACTTCTCTGAAACTACTTAGCAGATTGTCATGAAACTTTACAGGAATGTTGCTCTTGATGTCTAATTGATCCTAGAATAATTTCAGGTCGGCCGGAAATTCAAGATGGCCGTCACAGCTAAAAATAAATTTTTAAAAAATAAGTTTGTAGCGACTACTTCTTGAAAACTATAAGTGATATTGATATGGGACTTCTTCTAAAATGATCAGCATAACATGATGTTGATCCTAGTCAAAAATCGTTTTGATTCAACGTTAAACATGGCTGCCAGCGGCCATCTTTGTTTACATAGAGTTATATAGTAAAAACTTGTAGCGACTACTCCTCTGAAACTACTTGGCGGATTGTCATGAAACTTTACAGGAATGTTGCTCTTGATGTCTAATTGATCCTATCAAAATTTCAGGTCGGCCGAAAATTCAAGATGGCCGTCACAGCTAAAAATAGATTTTTAAAAAATAAGTTTGTAGCGACTACTTCTTGAAAACTATAAGTGATATTGATATGGGACTTTTTCTAAAATGATCAGCATGACATGATGTAGATCCTTGTGGAAAATTATTTTGATTCGACGTTAAACATGGCTGCCAGTGGCCATCTTTGGTTACATAGAGTTATATTGTAAAAACTTGTAGCGACTACTTCTCTGAAACTACTTGACGGATGTTCATGAAACTTCACAGGAATGTTGCTCTTGATGTCTAGTTGATCCTAGAAAAATTTCAGGTCGGCCGGAAATTCAAGATGGCCGCCACAGCTAAAAATAGATTTAAAATAAATAAGTTTGTAGCGACTACTTCTTCAAAACTATAAGAGATATTGATATGGGACTTTTTCTAAAATGATCAGTATGACATGATGTTGGTCCTTGTCGAAAATCGTTTTGATTTGACCTTAAACATGGCTGCTTTGTTTACATAGAGTTATATAATGAACACTTGTAGCGACTACTTCTTTGAAACTACCTGACGGATTTTCATGAAACTTCACAGGAATGTTGCTCTTAATGTCTTATTGATCTTAGCAAAATTTCAGGCCGGCCGGAAATTCAAGATGGCCGCCACGGTTAAAAATAGATTTTCAAAAAACAAGTCTGTAGCGACTACTTCCTGAAATCAAAATCAATCAGTAGAGCTTCAAGGTCATTGACCTCTTGTTGTTAATACAAGAATTATATACTACCTGACGGATTTTTATGAAACTTGACAGGAATGTTGCACTTGATGTCTAGCAAAATTTCAGGTCGGCCAGAAAGTCAAGATGATAAAATGATCAGCATGACATGATGTTGATCCTTGTCGAAAATTATTTTGATTCGACATTAAAGATGGCCGCCAGCGGACATCTTTGATTACATAGAGTTATATAATTAAAATGTAGCGATTACTCCTCTGAAACTACTTGACGGATTATCATGAAACTTCACAGGAATGTTGCTCTTGATGTCTAGTTGATCCTAGGTCAAAAGAAAAAAGTCTGTTTCTGGTCTTTTCCCAAAAAGAATTAGGTAGGAATTTTTTGTTTTTTATTTTTTTGTTTAGAATTAATGCTACTATACTAAATTCAAATCAAGAACATCAAACATATGTTTTCTTGACATATTACATAATATGAGTGTTCCACAACATGCCTTAAAAACCTAAAAAAACAACAACTAAAAAACTTTTTTTGTGCCCTAAAATGTTTAGGATAGGAATTTTTGTTTTTGTTTTTTTTTGTTTAGAAGTAATGCTACTATAATAAATTCAAATCTAGAACATCAAACATATGTTTTCTTGAACATATTACATAATATGAGTGTTCAACAACATGCCTTAAAAACCTAAAAAAAAAATATTTTTATTTTTTCGTGCCCTAA
Organism: Cyrtodaria siliqua; assembly: GCA_037043455.1. Taxonomy (NCBI): domain Eukaryota; kingdom Metazoa; phylum Mollusca; class Bivalvia; order Adapedonta; family Hiatellidae; genus Cyrtodaria; species Cyrtodaria siliqua. Next base: position 11,936 of record JAWPHD010008969.1, on the reverse strand, counting down.
AAAGTTTAGGGTCGGTACCTTAAAAATAGGGTCGGTCAGAAGACCAGAAACAAACCTTTTTTTTTTTGGCCCTAGATAAATTTCAGGTCAGCCGGAAATTCAAGATGGCCACCACGGTTAATAATAGATTTAAAAAATAAATAATTGTAGTGACTACCTCCTGAAAACTATAAGTGATATTGATCTGGGACTTTTTCTAAAATGATCAGAATGACATGATTGACGAAAATCGTTTTGATTCAACGTTAAACATGGCTACCAGCAGACATCTTTGTTTACATAGAGTTTTTTTTTTAAAAAAAGTTTGTAACGACTACTTCGTGAAAGTTATAAGTGATATTGGTATGGGACTTTTTCTAAAATGATCAGCATGACATGATGTTGATCTTTGTCGAAAATTATTTTGATTCAACATTAAATATGGCCGCCAGCGGACATCTTTGTTTTTCATAGTTATGTAGTAAAAGCGTGTAGCGACTACTCCTATGAAACTACTTGCCAAATTTTCATGAAACTTCACAGGAATGAATGTTGCTCTTGATATATAATTGATCCTAGTACAATTTCCGGTTGGCAAGAAATTCAAGATGCCGCAATGGCTAAAAAGAGATTTTTAAAAAACAAATTTGTAGCAACTACTTCTTGAAATCTATAAGTGATATTGATATGGGACTTCTTCTAAAATGATCAGCATGACATCATGTTGGTTCTTGTTAAAATCATTTTGATTCGATGTTGGACATGGCTGCCGGCGCAGTCATCTTTGTACACTTTACTTGACAGATTTTCATGAAACTTCTCAGGAATGCTGATCTAGCTATCAAAACCTATCAGCAGAGCTTCAAGGTCATTAACCTCTTGTTCCTGGATTTCTGTGAAACTAGGCAGGAATGACCAGTACCAAGCCTAGTTGCACATGTTGTCGTGTTCCCCAGCAAAGACTCCATATAACAAGTAGAGCGATACAGGCTCTCTTGGGCCTCTTGTTGTATACTTGGTTTGTGCGGTTAGGGACGCATCTCTATAGTGCAAGCAAGCATGCTTTTCTTTCGAGAAAAGAGATTCAGGTTCACGTCCTGGTGGAGATCCTAGCGCACATACTGAGCTGTACATACATTTTTTTTTATATAAATGAAATAATTGAACATCAGCAAAACTGTCCAATAATGTGTTTGGCTTGTAAACATGGGAGGACAAACATTTCTAAAATAGCAATAACTTACATGTACATATTAATAAGTCGATGAAACTGAATTATCTCACTTGTTTTTTTTGAAGAAATATAGGTGTTGTTTTTCCGACAGAGGCAGCGGTGATGGCAGTGTCAACATTCAAGTTTTGCATTTAGGACACTTTCCCACAAACAGTATGCACTACTGGTTAGGGGCCAGTTTCCATCCAAGCCCAGTTTTAGTCTACCTCATTTAAAAACTGTTTTTACACTGCAAATTACTTACACAATGTTATTTATTGACAGTCATTTAGCACTGAAGATTGAAACCAGAAGAAACAACCAAAATGTAAATACATGTAAGCCTTACAAAAATGAAAGGGCTTTCTCCGAAAAGTGTGCTTACTTCCTTATATGGCTTTGGGGATGCATGCGCATACTGCCGCATACCCGGTAATAAATAAATAAAAAAATTAAAATTGTTACAAGGCCATATTTTTATCACACAGCGGACGCAGTTAAAATATACTGTGATAATATATTTTAACCAAAGAGAGGCAACTGTTTGATTTCCAAAGAGTTACCCATTGTTATAGCGTAAATTGACGTCGTGAAAAATATTACATTGACGTACATTGACGTTACCAGGTGCATTGTCATAACGATCGTGGTGTATGGTGGAACAATGCAAACATACCATTTTTTAATGAAATTGTTCAACAGACTTGCAAATATGTTTTTAATTCATAAAATTTTACTGTATCATGACCTAGTTGGATCTATCACTCGATAAAAAACATGACGGAAACTGGGCATGTAAACAAAATGATTTTTCAGTTTTAGTCTATTTATACAAAGGTCACGTGCCACTTAGATAATTAGTCCGGCAATCCATAGTCACCAACCGGCCCAGACAAACATTTTCCTGACATTTTCTATGATGGAGGTCAAAGATCAAGGTCACAATGACCTTATTTTGGTACGCGACACTCCGCTATCCCAAGATGTATTCACATACCAGTTTGGTATCTCTAAGTGTTATAGTATTGAAAAAACGGTCCGGACAAGCATTTTCTATGACAGAGGTCACAGTGACCTTATTTTGGTACGCGACACACCACTATCTCAAGATGTATCCACATACCAAGTTTGGTATCTCAAAGTCTTATAGTATTAAAAATATGGCCCGGACAGCATTTTGGAAGGACAGACAGACAAGGTGCAAACCTATAGTCCCCACAGGACCGATGGCTGCAATTCTTGATGCTCTTTATATAAAACCAATTAGTGTGGTGTCAAATTTCCAGGAAGAGGTACCCTTATAGAAAGTAGAGTAAAAATTGTCAAGATACATACTGAAAAATTAGTTTATGTTTACATAAGTGACGGAAAGTGGCCCCCGACCAGTACACCTTTAAATATTTATTTTACCGAGAAAAAAAAAGTTTGATTAAAATTTAAATATATGAGGGAAAATAAATCCCGAGAAAAAATGTTTACATTATATCGACATGTTAACAATATAAGCAACATATCTTACCATCATCTTACGATTGACATAACTTCAACTGTATTTTAATAAGCGTCCACTGATTTCCAATTGCGCAAAGCGTGTCGTAATTGGAAAAACCTAAAACCTATTTTTAGCTCTACTCATCAGAGATCAGCAGAACTTATGCCGTGGTGCGGTGTCCGTCGTCCGTCTGTCTGTCTGTAAACTTCTTTTTGTAGCGACTACTCCTCTGAAACTACTGAATGGATTGTCATGAAACTTTACAGAAATGTTGCCTATGAAATCTAGTTGATCCTAGCAAAAATTCATGTTGATGTGAAATGCAAGATGGCCACCAAATCTAAAAATAGATTTTTATAAACAAGTTTGTAGCGACTACTTCTTGAAAACTCTTAAGTGATATTGATATGGGACTTTTTCTAAAATGATCAAAATGACATGATGTTAGTCCTTGTCAAAAATCGTTAAACATGGTTGCCAGCGGCCATCTTTGTTTACATTGAGTTATTTAGTAAAAAATTGTAGCGACTAATCCTCTGAAACTGTTCAACAGATTTCCATGAAACTTCACAGGAATGTTGCTCTTGATGTCTAAATGATCCTAGCAACATTTCAGGTTGGTCGGAAATTCAAGATGGCCGCCACAGCTAAAAATAAAGTTTGTAGCGAGTACTTCTTGAAAACTATAAGTGATATTGTTATTGGACTTTTTCTAAAATGATCAGTATGGAATGATGTTGATCCTTGTCGAAAATTATTTTGATGCGACGTTAAACATGGCCGCCAGCGGCCATCTTTGTTTACATAGAGTTATATAATGAAAACTTGTAGCGACTACTCCTCTGAAACTAGTTGACAGATTTTTCATGAAACTTCACAGGAATGCTGATCTAGCTATCAAAAACCTATCAGTAGAGCTTCACGGTCATTGACCTCTTGTTATACTTCCCTTGACGTCACAATCGTGTATCAGTAAAAATTGTTTACCGGTGAACAGTAAAAAATGCTTCACGCTAAGGGTATGGGCAATTTATACAGGAGTGTAATTGTGAGGTATAATAATACAAAGCAACTGTTATCAAGTTATACAATCGACACTTTCCTTGCCATTATAAAGATATACATGTAAGCAGGAATGTTTAATACACGTTCCTGATGTAAGGAACAAAAGTTTACCATTTGTGAAATTACCTCCCTTTACATTGAAATAGAGTGAAATCATAATTTCTGTAAAACATGTAGATTACCGCATGTTGCTATTGTTTTCGCATATTTCTTTTGAGACTTATTCCCTTAATACAACTCATAATTATGTAAGTTATATTGTCCATGACCGCTTCTACACATATCCTAGAATATAGTCCACAGGATTTATATGTTATTTACTTGCAAAACTTATTTTTATCAGTATATCAAAATAACAATAAATTACCCTTTTTTACATAAATTTATTTGCTTGTGTCAGCAAAGCAATGGCGGTTTCAATTCAGGTTAAAAGTTTTGTTTTTATTAAAAATCGTTTCGAGATAAGTTCATTAAAAAACAGAAAAGAAACTTACAAGACAACGGATACCATCCGTGCCTACACGCCTGTCGGACATGTTTAGGGAAAACACTTCACAGCGACCTATTTCCGGTTTAACTAGTTTTCATGAGCATGGTGAGGAAACCCCAAAATAAAACTGTTTATTTTTGTTGTACATTTTTCTGTTCATTTCCTGAAAAGTGTATCCATTGATGAATACAGCCCTACTGTGAATGAATCTATACATTTAATTGGCATATACATTATTATATGACCGAACGCCTGAATATAGATCGAGTTTTGATAAACGGTTTTGTAGTGTAATGTTGTCATTATTTGCGCCTGAATATAGATCGAGTTTTGATAAACGGTTTTGTAGTGTAATGTTGTCATTATTTGGCGAGTTAGGCCAGAGTTTTTTATTTGTTGGTTTACGGGAGAGCCTGCCCTATTTTTGCCCAAATTAAAATCAAAATCAAATTTAATAAAATCCTGATTTTATTTTTATTGCCTTTCCGACTTCGAGTGTAAGCATAGTGAAGAATTTGTTCAGGGAAGTTTGTTACCCATATATTTTCGTACCATTAAAAACGGTCTATTAAATCATTTTAGAATTATTTTATTTTTAGAATTTTGTGTTTCTGGGTTTCAAGAACCTCATTACTCAATGTCCAGTAAAACTTAGTTTGTTCTGAGAATGTAATGAGCTTTAAATTAACTGGTTTCATTAGTCCAGTTTTTATCACTGAACCAATCAGAATGCTTTATTCATATTTTGATTTGAGGGCTGGCGTGGCGCAGGTCAGTAGCGCGGCGGATTTGTAACCGGAGGCCCCGGGTTCAATCCTCCGTGGTGCCACTGAGTTCCGTCGGTGTGTTCTTGGCAAGACACTTTCCCTTAGCCTCGTCCGTCGGATGGGGACGTTAACCGGGCGGTCCCGTGTATCGGGTCTTTCTCTGATCACGTTAAAGAACCATAGGAATCTATTTGATAATAAGAGTAGGGCAGGTTCCCGGATTCCTATGTATCACTCCCCTCTCTCTCTGGGGCGGCTCTAAATAACCTATACTGTGTTGATGAGCCGTTAAACACGTTCAACAACATTCATATTTTGATTTGGTTGTTTCTATCATGACATCACTTTCTGGTATTATGGCATCACACCCTGGTATTATGACATCACGTCATGCTATTATCATGCAACTCAGTGTGTTCTCAGAACTGAATGAGCCTTTTAATTGCTGTGACAAACAGATTAAGTATTGAGTAATAAGTTTCTTGAAACCAAGAATCACAAAATTCTAAGAATAAAATAATTCTAAAATGATTTAATAGACTGTTAGCAAATCAGAAGATAAGTAAACCAAACGGTTTTAAACTTTATACTTTGTTCACACAGTTTTGATATAATTATTCAGTTCCTCTGTTGTTGTTTTCCAAAAAAAATGTCTCAAAATGTTACTTTTATTTTTAATTTTATTATAGACTCATTATATATACTCGGTAAAAAAAGTTTTGGACCAGGGTATATAAAGTCATATAAAAATAAAACAGTAGTGGACAGAATTTAAGTATCTTTTTTTAGTAACCAAGGTCTACCCTACCCGGTTCCTTTGGTACCAGAAATATTAAATTCCAAACAAGATTTGATTTAAAAAAATATCGCGAACACACAAAGTGTCTGTAAAAAATGTTTCAAAGTCCATAAAAAGTAACAGTTGGTTTAAACATATTTTATCATATTTTTTTTAACAAAGTATGCAAATGGGTCGGGCCACAAGTTCTTACAACATTAGTTACGGCCCTTCCCAATACAATTTAAATTACAAAGAGCAATTTTAATGTTATGGCTATAGTAAACATATTAAGTAACAATGAATACAGAAACTAAATGAATTAAAGTTTACAAATGTAGACGTAAACAGTTGTCACAATAGTTGGGTGAAAGAAAAGAAAAAAGAAAAAAGAAAAGAAGGAGGAGAAGACGACAGAATATGTTTAATAAGAGTACATAGGGTCAGTCCGAACACACTGCTGAGTTGTTTTAATACACTAGTTAAAACGCCTGGTGTCTCTTATATATGTTTGCACAGCTGAAAAAACAATTTCATTTTCTTTATCACTAAAATTTGTATTGCCAATACACAATTTGTCAACGTTCAACGGATGGAAGAGTCTGGTTGATATAAACAGGTCACGCCTCTGTTCAGTAAATCGACAACATTTAAAAAGAAAATGTTCAGCATCTTCTTTGTCTTGTCCACAGTCGCATGTTGGTGATAATCGTAAATGGTTCAAATACAAATCACCATTAAGGTTGCTGCATAAGTTTCGAATGCGAGCATGAATTACAGAAAGTGATCGTAAGCCGCATAAATAAAACGACGGGACAGTGGGACGCTTAAACATTGTGTTGAGGAGACAACATTTAAATGCCTTTAAAGATACTAATTCACGAACATGTGTAGGTAGATTATTCCAAAGACTTAATGACGAAGGGATAAACGATTTGGAAAATAATTCTGTTCTCCTTATCGGTGTTACGTAGTCATCGGAGTTCCTCAAGTTGTAATTATTAATATCTCTAACAAACGGAGGAAACAAGTTATTTACACTCTCAGGCAACATTTTATTTTTAGCTTTAAATACAGTTATGAGTTTCTGAAATGTTCGTCTGTCTGCTAGCGAAAGCCATCCAATTTCGACGATTAATTTGTTAATAGATACGGATCGAGTCAAACCGGTAACAATACGCGCAGCTTCATATTGCAGTTGTTCTAAAGAGTTTCTCTCGCCGACAGTACAACCGTCCCACACTGTGGAAGCATATTCTAAAATTGGTCGCATATATGATATATATACTTGATTCATAGTTTTTCAACCTACTTTGTATTTTAAAATTCTCATTAGGCCTAAAACTTTGGATGCTGAGGTTAGAATGTTTTTAATATGTTCATGCCATTTACCATTATTACTTATAGTCAGGCCTAGATGTTTGTGATGTTCTACAAATGTAAGTTGTACGTCATTAAAAAATAAATTTGGTTGTCTGATGTTATTTGTTGACGTTATAAATAAAACTTCAGTTTTATTTGGATTAAACTTTACTAACCATGTTTTAGCCCATTCAGACATAATTTGCAAGTCATGATTTAATATACCTTCCATATCTTCTGTGTTAGAAGTGGCGACTGAAAGCGAGCTATCATCGGCAAATAATCTAGTAATGCTTAACATATGTTCAGCGATATCGTTTATGTAAATTAAAAAGAACAAAGGTCCGAGTACTGAACCTTGCGGAACGCCAGCTGTTATTATTTTTAAATCTGATTTGGCATTTCCTATAAAGACTCTCTGTTTTCTATTGGAGAGGTAATCTGAAATCCATGATAAAAGTTTGCCATCGATACCATTTTGTTTCAATTTAAATAGTAATGCTTTCCGCCAAACGCGATCAAATGCCTTAGATATATCAGCAAAGACAATACACATAATTTGTTTTGCATCAAGTGTTTGGCATATTTGATGGTAAATATCTAATAGTTGGTAAACTGTGGAATGACCCGGTCGGAAACCGAATTGGTTAGCAAAAAGCAAATTGTTAAAGACTAAGAAGTTAAAAACATGTTTAAAAATAATTCTGTCTAAAATCTTTGCAACGCAACTAAGTAACGAAATCGGTCTATAGTTACTTGGGGAATTAAAAACTCCCGCTTTAAATAATGGCATAACAATAGCACTTTTCCATAAGTCGGGATAAATGCTTTCATTAATGGAGCGATTAAAAAGTGTACAGAGTGGTTTTGAAATGGTATTAACTGTTTCTTTCAACATCCTATGACTTATTTCATCCTCTCCACTAGCCTTGTGCATCACTAAAATCTTAATTATATCTACAATTTCAGATTCCTGTATTACTATATCATCTATTCTCGAATTAGTTCTGTGAAAAAACTGTGGCAATCTCGCATCTGAGTCATCAACAGTCGATATTGAAGCAAAGTAATCATTTAAGCAGTCAGATTTTTCTTTATCAGAAAATGAGTAAATCATTTCACCAGTATCTAATGTTGTAACAAGTGGTGGAATAACTTCAGAATTTTGTTTGACTTTATAAAATGTTTTAAGATTTTCCAGTATTTACGTTGATCTGTGACATTTGCATCGCAAATTATATCTTCCAAATTGCTAAAGAAATGTTCCTTGGCATGCTTTTTTAAATTATTTACTTTGTTTCTTAATGATTTGTAAAGTGTCCAATTCTCGGGTGTATTGGTACTATTAGCTTTTTGTTTTTGGCGGTCACGTTTTCGCGTGACACGTCTTAGTTCGGAATCGTACCATGGTTTATCATTAGGTCTAATCGTAACAAGTTTTGACGGAATACATAACTTAACTTAATCTATAAACGTGCTTGTAAAACGTTTGCACGCTACATCAACAGAATCTTCGTTTAAAAAACCCCAGTCATGAGTTAACAAGAGCGCATTAAGTTTATCAAAATCAGCCCTTTTGTATAACCAAACACGTCTTTTATACGAACATTTGGTATTATATGTTAATGGAATGACAACGTAAGTACCAAAATGGTCGCTTACATCGGAAGGAATTTTTATTATACCAGAATCAATAAAATCGAATGAATTTGGTACAACAATAGGATCTAACAGGGTTGCAAAAAGTAACAGTTACGGACACATTCGAGTAACCAATAAAAAAATAATATTTTTTCGCAAACTTTCATTGTAAACGATAATTATTGTTGATTGTTTATCTATTGTGACTTATCAACTGAGATAATAAAGGTTATGGTCGAATGTTAAATTCTCACTTCAAAACAAACACACATGTCATATTATATACCCACAACCTGGAAACTCATGCAGAAAAAATATTTGTTAGGCAATGTCAACAACACTATATTCCAGTGGGATTTACAGTGGATTCCTACTTGGTCCCAGTGGGATTTTTGTGTGGGACCCCAGTTTGCCCCAGCGTTATTTTTGTAAGGATTCACGTTTGTCGCAGTGGGATTCCACCTGATCCCAGCAGGAACTTAGTGCAGCCCTACTGAAAATATAACTGGCATTCTCAGTGGCTTCTACAGCAATCATCCCTTTTTGAATTGCAATTAAAGTCTGGTAATATACAGTAGGTGGGAATCAATCTAACCTTTTGTGAGCTTTTGTAAATGGCGTTGGAAAAGTAACTTTTTAAATACCCTTGGTAAGTGGGATCAATCTAAACTTTTGTGAGCTTTTGTTTTCATGAACATAGCTGTTCCTGAAGAGTTTTAACAACTTTAGCAATTTTGAAGGTGGCCATTTTGCATGTTGTTCATGAATAATTTGTGAATTTTAATAGTTCATGAAGAACAATTCACTGTAACTCACTATAATTTTTAAAATACTTGATGGACTTCAATAATCTCTAACTCATTATCTTTGTTAAGAGATTTGCAATTTAATGATAAAAAAAAGGCTTTTGAAAAAATTAGGACATGTCAAAATGATCACAATTCCTGATAATTGACAGATTCAGTGAAATTATGGTAAGAAGCTTAATTCAAATTAAATAATTTAACGACAGATTTGTCAAAACTACCAAAATGTCTCCTTTCATACTCTTTATCCAATCATTTCTTGTCAATTTGGAGCATTGTGGTCAAGTGGTAGAGCTTCGGAACCATGATTGAAAAGTTCTGGGTTAATTTGATCCTCGCCATGACTATACATGTATGTGTTGTGTCCCTGAGTAAGACACCTTATATGCATTGCTACTTACTGGTTTTACCCAGGAACACATCTAGAGTGATTAAAATAAGTTCAGAGAGCTTTTATTACAATCGATGTAAAATAAATAAGTTTAAATTAATCTAATGATGCACATTCGATCGGATTTAAAAAAAAGAAAGTGTTTTTTACATTTAAAAGGTAGTACCAGCAGTGAAACATATCAGTGATTGGCATGTACATGTACATTGGCTCAATACATGTGTAACTAAATATATAATAAAATGTGATCTTTATGAATACACACATTTTTATTTGTTTACATGTGGGAAAGAAAACGTGTTAGATCAGCAAGCTTGTCATTTGTCCCTTCAATAATAATATCATTAATATAGATCTGCTACTTTCCAACATAAATATATTTCCAATTTAAGTAGCAACGTCTTGGGTTGTAAGTGCCATTTTTTTTATTTATAAAAAATTGTTAATCTATTTGTTACTTATTTCAAGCATTTTCATTTTAACATTGTGAGTTTTGTTTTTTTGTTGATTATATTGAAATGAGAGTATGAATACAATATTTTGGCATCTCCGTGTTTATGTTTTTAAAGGGAGCATTCATTCATGAGAAGTTCTTTCTTATACTAATCCGCCCCCACCGCCCCCACCGCCCCTTACATGACCTACACTTTTCTGTGCTTTGCAGTGGATTTTTTGGCAGCATATGATATTAAATACGCCATTTGTGATGATAATGTAAGTTATTCTTTTATAATTGGGCCGAGATATGAATGCTAATATTATTTCATACACAATGTAAAAATCAAAGGGTAACACACATTATGACGGCTGTGAGCGTTTTGCAGTTGGGGCGGTATGAACTGTTCGGAAGTTGCCAAATTACACGGGTAGATAACAATCAATTAACACCGTTTAGTCACGTGATATTGATGTCGAGATTTGATAACAAAAGTAAATGTTTGAGAACAAAACTAGCAATTTAATACATTTATACTGTATATCGTACAACGTTTTGCACATATTATGTTTAATAAATCTGTTTTTGAGTGATTATGGTTCATTAGTTTAACATAACATACAGATTGAAATATAAATTACGCGTCAAAATGAAGACCTATCGATAATCCTCGATTTTTACTATACGCTTGCGCTGAACGTTGTACAGTCAGTCGGAGACGTCAACTGTAACTACGTTCAAATGCTGAACTAACACAGTACCTAGTTTATTACAGGATTCAACTCTTGTTTCCACTGCAGAGTACATTGATTTTATGATATTTAGTATTTCCCCACGCATACCTAATTAAACAAGTTTATACCATAGATTATCTCTAACCACATAATCAAAAGCTTTAGAGAATTCAAAATGTCACAATACAGGCGTTTACCATGGTTTAAAATATGTGTAATTAAAGCATGTAGCACAAACACGTGATCGACCGTACTCATATGTGGCATGAAACCTTCATGTGCTTCAATATACACAAATAATTTTCGGCCCTTTTTGAAAGTCTATTATTAAGAACACGAGTAAAAAATTTCCCTAAACAGCTTATCAACGTTATACCCCTATAATTATCAACACAGTTTATGCTAGCCTTTTTGTGCAATGGAATCACATAACCTTCTGACCAAGTATCAAGGAAATATCCATAGTCATACACTTTATTAAATAGTAATCGAATTGCTGGGAATAACGTATGTTTACCATGTATTAGAAACTCATTTAAAATCATATCTGGCCCAGCTGAGCGGTTAGATTTTAACTGATTGATCGATTTTGAAATGTCGTCGTCTGTGCCATATATAAATTCTTCCTAAATACATCCTGTTCTGTTTCTTTTCCAGTTTTGCATTTTTGAAAAAATCAATTTGTTTGACAGAAGCACGAGCACCAAACAAACCACGTGTTGCGATTCAGACATGTGCAACTTACCACGTGAGTAAGATTAGATAAACAGTATTTTTAAGAA
>JAWPHD010008968.1:0-109157 GCA_037043455.1 Cyrtodaria siliqua | reverse complement strand
CTATGTTACCCCAACACATCCTATCCATCCGCCAACCCCATCATTACCACCACCTGAATGTATTATTTTACATAATATTATGTCTATGTTATTTTGTTTGATCAAATCTACACCTGTATAAATGATGCCTCGTCTGCCTCGTCTGCCTCGTCTGCGTCAGGGATAAAATGTGTATTTAAGCTTGTATCTCCGAAACTACATTATGAAACTTCACACATGTATTCGGCATCATTAGACAACATCATACAGACAGGTTCTATAACTCATGCTTTTACTTTAACAAAATTATGGCCCCTTTTCATACTTACACAATTTGGTTAACAAGTGCAGTAATTCTGTTATGCAATTAAGCAAAATTATGCCTTTCAGCATAGTTTCCCAATAAATAAACAAGGCTTTGAAAGTCGAGCATCTGCACCAAACTGCGGTGCTTCTGTTTTATTTATTTATTGATTTCTAAGAGTTTATTGCCTGTGATTTCAGACCTTCCTATTCTTCACCTGATATCGTCGCCGTTCCCTAAGGTATGGCACACTATGGCAGACAATGAGAACGCCATCAACTACGACGTCACAGACAACTTTAACAGAATTTTCAGGGTTTTCGTTGCCAATTATCTGCAGCTACAGGGCGCAAGCTGTCGGAAATAGTTAACTGAATAGAAATCTTATACAATGGATCTGCTGTAAACAATATTTCTGGTCTTGGAATCTTAACACAATGGTTCTGCTATTCTATAAAGAAAATTGTGTGTATAACTATCATTCTTTACCTTGGAATCGGTATAAAAAGTCATTTTGTCTGTGTTTTTTGTTCCTTCACAGACATAATAACAAATAGATAGGAAACTTTGAAATGTCTATTTTTCAGGTGACGGAAATTTCTTAGAATACTGCCCAACTTTAAACACACATATCATAAAGAGTTTTATGCATATACATTTCATTTATGTCAAAACCCATCACAAATGTATTTCTTTTTGTAATGATGGTATTTTCCTTAATTTTACATTTTAAAGGGAATGTAGCCACGAAGTTAAACAAGCTTTATTATTGAGAGTTCTGGAAAACTAGGAAAAAGGTGAAAGAATTATCACAATCGGATGATAAACAAAAAAGATATGACCATTTAAAGGTTGTTCTAAAACGGATATGGGAGCCGCCATTTTAGAACTACGAAGTCATAGTTCCATATTACCATATATGGAATATTGATAAATATCATTTAAAACAAAGAAAATCATTGCAAATGAATGCAAAAAAAATTACTGGTCATATAAAGCATTATTGCCATTAAGTATTATATATTTTTCATGCAATTGCTGTCATTTTTCCCTATAAATGTGTAAATTTTCAAATTTATAAATATTCCATATATGGTCATTTAGAGCCGTGATGTCATAGCTCTCAAAATGGCCGCTTCCATATCTGTTTCAGCAGAAACTTCAAATGACCATATCTTCTTTGTTTATCAAACGATTTTGATAATTCTTTCACCCTTATTTAAGTTTTTCATAACTCTTAATAATAAAGGTGGATTGGCTGTGTCGCTACATACTCTTTAAGCAAAAAAGCAGTTTGAAGGAAAGTTTCACCACGTAAGTTGCTTGGTTTTTAAAGGAAAAGCCAAAATAATGATTTTTTTTTTTTAATTTTCTGTCATTCCATGAACTTCAGAACTGACTCATTAGTGCTTCTCTCTTCCATGAAATTCAGAACAGACTCATTAGCTCTCTCTATGAACTTTAAACAGCTTTTTATACAATTTGTTATTTTGAAAATTAAATTAAATTAGTATAAACCTATTTTGATATACATTATGAAAATTTTGAATGTATCCTCATCAAAAATCAATGATTTTTTGAAAGAGGAGTTAGAAGGAAAAGTTAAGGTGCCACATGATATCTTGGCTTCTTCATTGGTTCAGACAGGAAGTTTCAAATCTGTTTGTTATTAGGTCTCTATGGTTCCTTGCAGAAATTTAAGTTCAACCTATTTGAAGAGGTCACCCAAACAAATAAAATATCCATGTGATTTCTTCAAAATATAGTTTTGCTGCATTTACAAAAACACTGTTAAACACAATGCAAAGTTTCTGGTTGGCATCAGCTTAGAAGCCATCTACAGTAAATATTACCTATTGCTGATAATCTCAGGGGAGATCATCATGGTGTTGACGTCTGCTCCAGTTGTAAAACTAAGTGCAAACTTATAAATAAATAATTGCTAGGAAATTAAGACAACAATAGCAACCCAGAACATAATTCATTTTTAGCTCTACTGATCAGAGATCAGCAGAGCTTATGCCGTGGTGCGGTGTCCGTCGTCCGTCCGTCCGTCCGTCTGTCTGTCCGTCTGTCCGTTAACTTTTTTTTTGTAGCGACTACTCCTCTGAAACTACTGAATGGATTTTCATGAAACTTTACAGAAATGTTGCCCATGAAGTCTAGTTGATCCTAGCAAAAATTCATGTAGATGTGAAATCCAAGATGGCCGCCAAATCTAAAAATAGGTTTTTAAGAAACGAGTTTGTAGCGACTACTTCTTGAAAACTCTAAGGGATATTGCTATGGGACTTTTTCTAAAATGATCAGCATGACATGATGTTGGTCCTTGTCGAAAATCGTTTTGATTCGACGTTAAACATGGCTGCCAGCGGCCATCTTTGTTTACATAGAGTTATATAATGAAAACTTGTAGCGACTACTCCTCTGAAACTATTCGACGGATTTTCATGAAACTTCACAGGAATGTTGCTCTTGATGTGTAATTGATCCTAGCAAAATTTCAGGTCGGCAGGAAATTCAAGATGGCCGCCACGGCTAAAAATAGATTTTTAAAAAATAAGTTTGTAGCGACTACTTCTTGAAAACTATAAGAGATATTGATATGGGACTTTTTCTAAAATGATCAGCATGACATGATGGTTATCCGAGTCGAACATTATTTTGATTCAACGTTAAACATGGCTGCCAGCGGCCATCTTTGTTTACATAGAGTTATATATTGAAAACTTGTAGCGACTACTCGTCTGAAACTACTTGACGGATTTTCATGAAACTTCACAGGAATGTTGCTCTTGATGTCTAATTGATCCTAGCAAAATTTCAGATCGGCCAGAAATTCAAGATGGCCGCCACAGCTAAAATTAGATTTAAAAAAAATAAGTTTGTAGCGACTACTTCTTGAAAACTATAAGTGATATTGATATGGGACTTTTTCTAAAATTATCAGCATGACATGATGGTTATCCGAGTCGAACATTATTTTGATTCAATGTTAAACATGGCTGTCAGCGGCCATCTTTGTTTACATAGAGTTATATAATGAAAACTTGTAGCGACTACTCCTCTGAAACTACTTGACGGATTTTCATGAAACTTCACAGGAATGTTGCTCTTGATGTCTAATTGATCCTAGCAAAATTTCAGGTCGGCCAGAAATTCAAGATGGCCGCCACTGCTAAAAATAGATTTTCAAAATACAAGTTTGTAGCGATTACTTCTTGAAAACTATAAGTGATATTGATATGGGACTTTTTGTAAAATGATCAGCATGACATGATGTTAGTCTTGTCAAAAATCGTTTCGATTCGATGTTAAACATGGCTGTCAGCGGGCATCTTTGTTTACATAGAGTTATATAATGAAAACTTGTAGCGACTATTCCTCTGAAACTACTCGACGGATTTTCATGAAACTTAACAGGAATGTTGCTCTTGATGTGTAATTGATCCTAGCAAAATTTCAGGTCGGCCGGAAATTCAAGATGGCCGCCACGGCTAAAAATAATTTTTCAAAAAACAAGTCTGTATCGACTACTTCCTGAAATCAAAATCAATCAGTAGAGCTTCAAGGTCATTGACCTCTTGTTAATAACTTATTGTCTGTGCTTTAATACCGTCCATGCATCACTGCCATTGCCATAGACTGGTATGCTGATCACCAACATCTGGTGTTAGGTCAGGGTACCAGGCTGGAGAAGTGATATAGACTGGTATCCTGACCTCCTTACAGCTGGTATGTTCAGTCAGGGTGCCAGACTAGAGAAAGTTGTACAGACAGGCATTCTGACCCCTACATCTGGTATGTTAGGTCAGGGTACCAGACTAGAGAAGTGGTATATACTGGTATCCTGACCAACCATACAACTGGTATGTTCAGTCAGGGTACCAGACTAGAATTGGTACAGACTGGTATCTTGAACATCTACATCTGGAATGTTAGGTCAGGGTACCAAACAAGAATACTATATTAGGCTGTGTAATTAAAGAGAACATAGGTTAAGGTAGCGCCGTGGTGTAATGGTAAGCATTGCGGCTTAGTAACCCAGGGATCGCGCATTCAATCCCAGCCAGGACCGAATTTGGGTAGATTATCAAAATATTTCAAAAAGTATTTCCTACCTTATCAAGTCTTTCGGATGAGACTTTAAAACCTAGGTCTGCTCGCTAAAATGCTTAGTGCAATACAGCGAGGATAAACGCTTATACGTACGAGAACATAGGTAAATGCAGATATTAAAATAAGATGAATGACTATTTAATGCTGTTTTGGAAAATTTTACTTTCTAAATCCATATATTTTATACACAGCCTATGGTTTACTGCATTCAAGGAATAAAATGTGTTTAATCCAATAAAGTAATGTTGGGATTCAGGTGAAAATTCATGATTGATCATCAGATTTTGTAATCAACTAAAGATCTGTCATTAATTTATTGACTTCTATTTAAGAAACCCTCAGACTAGAGCGAAGAAAAGAAACACTATTATGTTCTGGTCATAAAGCACCTGAATGAAGAACAAGTATATATTTTTAGGTACAAGTTGTGATACACATTTAGGGAGATGCAAAATTATGACATTTCATTCTCTAGTACCAAAATATAACTCGATCATAAAAAATCTGTTAATCAGAACAAAAGGGCTTATAGGCTGTTTGATGCTTGATCAAATAGATAAATCGGAACAGCAGTCTTCAAATGACATTTCTTCAGGACAAAGTGTTTCATCGTAGAAAGTAAAAATGTTTTTGAAAAAACGTGTCATTTACCATGTCCTTTTATTCTTAAAATATGTGGTTGCCGGGGTAGAATACAACCACTGCAAATCCCGCTAGAGGCAGAGGGGTAGAACCCCCCTTCATGTTCATTTTGTCATTTTTTTATCATGCTCATTCAAGGTCTTCTTCATGACACCGCATATGCAAATGTGGAAACGTGGCTCCATCGTAAATGGAGTATCTACAATAGAATTTGCAGCAACTCTGCAGTTCTGCAGGTTAGAAGGTTCTAGGCCCATTTTCCATGTTTTATCTAGATCTAAATGGAGGATGAGCCTGGCATGTTCATCCCTGTTTGGCGCCATATAACGTTTCTTGTGTTGGTGTGCCATAATTAATTAACCTGCCAAACAGTTGTCAAAATTACACTACAAAGCCGTTTATCAAAATGCTATCCAGATGTTTAGGTCATATAATAATGTATATGAACCAATTAAAATTTTAGGTTTATGGTTTGTGACTTATTTAATGTCGCCAACATGTTTGTGACGGTCTCATTAAATCTTAAATTCTATAAAAATAGCGTTACGGTAACATTCCAAATTTATTGCATTAGTCTTATGTTTATATAACTAGCTATGGTTAAAGCATTACTATGGGACAGTTAGGTTTATATATGCCTTGTTAATAGCATTTCATTTATGTTCATAAGAATAGCAATCTGTTGTTTGGGACACTTGTTTAAGCCGAAGGTTTTTCATCACTAGCATGAGCAATTTTAATAATACCTAATTATACATCATTGGAATTGCCATTTTTTGTGGTAAATAAAACTACCTTAGTTTTGAAAATCGGTTGAGAAATAAATATTTTACAGCCAAAATGCTCTTTAGATGGGGGTTTTCAAATTTTCGAAGCAGCAAAATTTTGCATTGAAAATCCCCAATCAAAAACAACTTTAGCACGTGAAATGTTTAATTCTCGACCACTAAAAATGTCTGTTTCACTGACTAAAACTTATTTAGGTACTTGTAGGATTTTGTCTGAAAAGTCCCGAAAACCTTTTGCTAAAACAAGCGCCCCCGTAACTGTAAGAAATGCATTGCATTCTAGTTTTGTTCATACGTTATATGCTGTGAGAATAGCATTCTAGTAACATTCATACTTTATTGTATTCTACTTATGTTTATAAACCTATGCTTTGATAATAGCATTCTTGTTATACTTTATATGATTTAAAATGATGTTAATGTGAGAAGGTTCAAGGCCCATTCTGCATATTTTTATCTAGATGTAACTGGAGAGTGGGTCTGGAATGTTTGTACCTGTTGGTGCCATATAACCTTTTTATGTTGGTGCACCATAAAACCCAAATTCAATTCAGTTATTAAAATAATCACAGTTTAGGCATGTAGAAATTCCATATCATAATGGAGATAAATATCACATAGAATGTTTCACATATCAAATGTCGTATATCACAATTTTGAACGTCATAAAGTATTTTAAATCAAAACTCATCATGATAAATAACACTGACCCATTAGAGAATATAGAAATGTTCGGGAAAAAATGTAACGTTACCATAAAGCTTTCCAAAGGAGTCTGTGAGAACAGCATTTTAGTTTATAAAAGACCCCTTTGGAAAGTTAAATGTTTGGTATATTAATATATGCTATGAGATTAGCATTCTAGTTATGTTCAATACTGTTTCTCCGTGAGACTTGCTGAAAACGGGACTATTGTTCTGGGCGCTTGTTTGAGCCAAAGGTTTTTCAGCAATAACATGAGCAATTTTGATAATACATACATAAATTATATGTCATTAGAACATTAATGGTAAATAAAAATATCATGGTTTTGAGAATTTGTTGAGAAATGAATATTTTACAGCCAAAATGCTTTTTGTCAAGCCTGTTTACTCGACTTAGTGATCACATTGGTTAAATGTTTACAAGCTATGTATTTTTTAAACAATTTCAGCGTTAACATTGTTTGCAACTTTTTGATTTTTTTATTATGGTTCAGTAGCTGTATATTGCTGTGTAGCATTTGTAACTATTGCACAGAATTATGTCTTGGAAGTGTAAATATTTATAATATGGAAACGGTTGTAAAGAAATTATATTTTTCCTCATGGATTTACATTCAGTGTTGTAGCAACCTTGGTAGGTCAGTGGATAGAGAATTGGGCTGTAGATCTGCTGTCCTCTGACCCACATGGGTTTAAGCCCTGCAGACTTCTGGCGGAGACATGTCTGATGTGAATCTTCAACCTTTATTTCATCCCCCGCTGAGGTTGCTGTGTCCGTATATGGTAACCGCATATTGCGGCAATAAAAAACATTCCCAGTCATACATCCAGTGCTTATTTTGGTTATTGTATTTTTCACTACTGGGTGCCCCGTTTGGTCACGGGGAAAAAAATAGGGCCACTGCAGATCCCTTTGGAGGGGTAGGCAGAGGGGTAGAATCCCCCCAAATTCATGTTCATTTTATCATTTTTTGTTCATGTTCATTAAAGGTCTTCATCATGATCCCTGCATTGTTTCAGGTGCCATCTCACTCACATCAAAAGAGCAGTGGCAGAAAAACAATAAACGTGGCTCCAGCGTAAATGGAGTTTCTACGATAGAATTTGCAGCAACTCTGCAGTTCAGGGCGAGAAGGTTCTAGGCCCATTTCCCATACTTTATCTTGATGTACATGCAGGGTGAGCCTGGCATGTTCATGCCTGATAGGCGCCATATAACCTTTCATGTGTTGGTGCGCCTTAAAACCCAATTCAATTCAATTCACTACTGGGTGTTCTGTACACAGGTTTGTGCATTAGAGTCAGATCGCTATCATACATAAAGGATCTGACATGAGTTGTCATTTCATACAAGATTTTATTAAACGAGTTCAGGAATTCGTTATTAAGCGAGCCTCTGGCGAGCTTAATAACAAATTCCTGGACGAGTTTAATAAAATTTTGTATGAAATGACGAGTGTCAGATCCTTTTTATCACATGAATTTTGAAAATTCCAATTTCAAAATTCAAAATTCAAAATTTCAAAAATTCTAAATTCACAAAATTCCAAAATTTCAAAATTCAAAAAATTCAAAATTCAAAATCAATATTCAAAATTCAAAATTCCAATTTCAAAATTCAAAATTTTGAAATTTTGAAGTTTTGAAATTTTGAAGTTTTGAAGTTTTGAAATTTGGAAATTTGGAATTTGGAATTTTTGGAATTTTTGAAATTTGAAATTTTGAAATTGGAATTTGGAATTTGGAATTTGGAATTTTGAATTTTAAAAATTTTGAATTTGGAATTTTGAATTTCGGTGGCCTTGTATTACACATGGTTAATATAAGGAAATACGTAATGGGTATATTATACGGAATACAAGCAGTTTCATGTGATAAAAGCATATATTCGTATCATATAAGCGCTATCTGTCGTGCTGCAGCTATTGATGTAGACGCCAATTTTTAGTACGGTGGTCTTTAATGTGTTGAGAGTTTATTTCTAGTCAGTGTAACCTTTACAAAAATGTAGAAAAAGTTTTTTAATTATTTTAAAAAATTATATAGTTTTTGATTGGACAAATTGGTAAATATTATATGAAATATAACTTATTCTAGCAATGAAACTATTACCATAAATGAAAAACAAAAGCAGCAATTATTAATTTTATTAAATTTTTATTTATTTTTTTAAAACACATTTTCCAAGGTTCTTGAATGAATAATGATTGTTCGTGACACTGATTTGCTGGACAAGTGGTGTCTTAAATGTTTATATACGTTGTAAATTTAGATATGATCTATCTTGTCACCCACCGTACAGTTTCAGTATTGCTACAGATGATTTTATTATAATTAAATTTTAGTTGAAGTTCTACTTAATATTACTAAGAGTTTTCAGTATTTATAAAAGCCTCGACTCAGAGCCAAAAATGGCATCATTTTGAATATTTTGACTATATCTCGTGGTCTTCCTTACCTGATCTGACTACTGATGCATGTCATCACACGACTTTTGAAGGCCACGTGACAACAGGAGAAAGTGGTACATGGTGGTACATTGGGGTAGCATAAAGGGACACATGGCAATATTGTATTTTTTTAAACTCTTGGTGTCCAGCTTTCTAAACACTTGCATCATTGTCAGTAACTATTTCAATATTTTTAAAGCAAATTGTGTTTGCATAATTATTATGTGTTTGTTCATTACTTACACCAATAAAATATATTTGAAGCCAAAACAGAGTAGCAACAAAAAATGAAAAACTTAAATGTTAATACCTTTTATTTAATTAAATGTGAGCAGATTTAAAGTCAAAATGATAAAGGACTTTTATTACATTTCTGTGGATAAAAGACTGGGATTTCTCAGTGAAAGAATATTCATAATCGCTAATAACTAACTTCGAACACAAAAATAAATAACTGTGACATTGAGTTATGACATCCACCGATAACGTTTAAGTTTTTTCACTGACTTGCATGCGCTCGTTTTTGAAAAGAACAACACATCTACCATCTCGTGAAGGATTTCCCTATAATCGATCCAAGCAGTTAAATAATCTCTATTTAAATCGAGGTGCCGCTTTTATAAGAAAAATACAGGATTGCTGTGTGTCCCTTTAATAGTCGAGAGAATTTTTTAATTTGTTTGTGATTACAAAGTTGATATATGGATTCATAGATATATATAAAACTCAAATAAATATTTTCATAAACAAATGTGTGTTCTTTTTTATTAGATCTTCCAGTGCAATTATGAAACCAAAAATACATACCATAGCTAAGAAGTCCGATTATAAAGCTCTGTTGAGATTTTGATTTGAGTTGAAAGTGACTCCAGGGTCATGACGAATATAAATTCTGATTGGAACCTAATCTGAGCCTTCTCTGACCTTACAAGCCCTTTTTATGATTTTGATATTTCATCTGACTGTGTACAAACCACAAAAAAAAAAAAAGAAGGCTTTTAGGGTCAGAGAAGGCTCGGATTAATTGGAACCATAACTTGATTACTGTAGATAAAAAAAGGAGAGGCTGACAACGATAGTGGTATGATGGGTTAAGTTAGGCTAGTTCCGTCTTATTTACACTCGTCGGTAACATAATGGGCGTAGGTTTGAGATCCTCATATTTATATCCTTTTGTGACAGCAAAAGTTTGCCGTTGACTGGAAGTTTGAACTTGTTCTCCGACAGATTTGCAGAGGCGGATTAAATTGCTGTCACGATGGTAAATTTGCTGCTGATTTTTCTGGAAGCAATGTAAAGTATAATTGTCCAATTTATAATATTAAAAACATATTGAACAGTTGCTAATTTATTTTGTGTTTTATTACCGCATACTGTAGCCATTACATTTCAGAAAAGAAGAGTTTTTAAGTTTTGTTCTGCCACCCCAGGAATGTGGAGATGACATATAGTGTTACCCTTGTCTGCTTCGTCTGTACAAACATTGAGGTTTTACATTCAAGTTGTTGGTCCAGTCCATATGTTTAACACTAGAAGCCATAGACAATTAAAACTGCAACGTGTTTGTCATGGCAGTTTATTCCTACCAAAGGCAGGTCAATGTGAATGACCTTGACCTGTGTTTTGCATTTTTTTATGCCCCCGAAGGGAGTCGCACTGTCCGTCAGTCAGTCAGTCCCTACAATCGTGTCCGGTTAATAACTCGGATGAAAACGGACCAATTTTCAAATAACTTGGCACAATTGCTCACCACAAGACGACCTTTGGCGCACCAAATCCAGGTCCGTGGCTCCAAGGTCCAAGGTAACGGTCACGGTCACACTTAGAGGTCAAAATGAAGTACTTTCGTGTCCGGTTAATAACTCGGACATTCATGGACAGATTTAAAATAACTAGGCGCAAGTGCTCACCACAACAAGACGACATGTCGCGCACAAAATTCAGGTCCGTGGCGCCAAGGTCAAGGTCACACTTAAGAGGTCAAAGGTCAAATCGTGTGGTCAATATCTCTGGCATTCAAGGATGGATTTTCAAATAACTTGGCACAAGTGCTCACCACAACAAGACGACATGTCGTGCAAACAATCCAGTTCCTTGCTCTAAGTTCAAGGTCACACTTAGAGGTCAAAGGTCAAATCGTGTCCAGTCAATAACTCTGGCATTCCTGGATGGATTTTCAAATAACTTTGCACAAGTGCTCACCACAACAAGACAATATGTTGCGCACAAGTCCATGGCTCCAAGTTCAAGGTCACACTTAGAGGTCAAATCGTGTCCGGTCAATAACTTGCATTCCTGGATGGATTTTCAATAATTTGGCACAAATGCTCGCCCACAAATCCAAGTCTGTGGCTCCCAGGTCAAGGTCACACTTAGAGGTCAAAGGCCAAATCGTGTCAGGTCAATAATTTTGGCATTCGTGGACGGATTTTGAAATAACTTGGCACAAGCACTCATCACAACAAGAAGACGTGTCGTGCACAAAATCCAGGTCCACGGCTACAGAGTGAAGGTCACACTTAGAGGTCATATTCAAATCATATCCGGTCAATAACTTTTGCATTCCTGGACGGATTTTCAAATAACTTGGCACAAGTGCTCACCACAACAAGACGACGTGTAGCGCACACAATCCAGGTCCGTGGCTCTAAGGTCAAAGTCAAAGGTCAAATCGTGTCCGGTCAATAACTCTCAAATAACTTGGCACAAGTGCTCACCACAACAAGACGACGTGTAGCGCACACAATCCAGGTCCGTGGCTCTAAGGTCAAAGTCAAAGGTCAAATCGTGTCCGGTCAATAACTCTGGCAGTCCGGACCCGGATTTTCAAATAACTTGGCACAAGTGCTCACCACAACAAGACGACGTGTCGCGCACAAAATCCGGGTCCATGGCTCCAAGGTCAAGGTCACACTTAGAGGTCAGCATTCGGGGGCTTCGGGGGCATTTGTCACTTCCAGTGACATTTCTTGTTAATTTAGTACATTACTCGGATACTAGAAGTTCCTACCTATTGGTATAGGACATGGAAATGGACTACACACTTTGTTTACACACTTTGTTGAAAAAATCAATTACGGTACAAATATTATCCAAATTTTAAATAGAAATCAATACTTCATATTTGCAAATATGCACTTTAAAAGAATGCCAGCTGCACAAATACTGTCGTATTTCTAGACAGCATTTCAACTTTTGAATTATAAGACCCATGATAAATTTAAGAAGCTACTAAATGTGTCTTGTGTGGCTGTAAGACTGGGCTCATTCTACTGACCTTCATTTTTACATGCCAGTCTTTATACACAACCTATTATGCTGCGGCGTCTGTCGGGCAGACAAGTGATTGTGGTAATAACTTCCGAGGTATACAACAATGAGACTGTGTACACAACCTCATGATCATATATACATGATGGGGGAGGTGGGTTCAGTCTCCGGCAGGGTCATACCAAACACATTATAAAAATGGTACTATTGTTTGGGGCGCTTGTTCTCTGCAAAAGCTTGAGTAATTTAAATAATACGTAACTCAACTATATATCATTAGAACTGGTAATAGAAATACCTTAGTTTTGAAAATCGGTTGAAAAATAAATATTTTACAGCCCAAACAAGTTTTTGATGGTACTTTACCCATGTAAATTCCTTGTTGATGGGACAGCAGAAAATTGAGAAATTTCATATAATTTCAGTTAATCTTCATATTTTGCAATAAAACTTTCAGATTGTCTTAATTTACCAGTATCCAACAATTTAAAACCATTTTCGGATAAAAATTCTAATTTTTCGTGCAGCAGAATTTTGCATTGAAAATGCCCCATCAAAAACATCATTCGCGCATGACTTTTTTATTTTTCAACCGATTTTATTTGAGAAGTAAAGTGTTTTTACTTTCCACTAAAAATTACCGTTTCACTGATGTACAACTTATTTAGGTATGAATTGTATTTTGTCTGAAAAGTCCAAAAAACCTTTGGCTGAAACAAGCGCCCCAAGCAATAGTAGCTAGCTCCCTTGCTTGGCGTTCAGCATATAAAGGGTAGTTCTAGGTCTGGTGGGCCCAGTATCAGTATAATGTGACTGGATGGGAGATCATGTCATGTGTCTATTGCTTGGTGTATTCCAGCACTCTAAAGTTGAGCATTGAAGCAGAACTTATGGGATGCCGAGTTGTCCGTCGTCCATCGTTAACGTTTGTCTCGTTAAGACGATAGGGCCTTCATTTTTCATCTGATCTTTACCAAATTTTACCAGATTGTTAATGTCATCGAAGGCTGAGATAAGTTCGAAAACCAGCCAGATCGGACCAGTAACAGCGGAGTTATGGCACTTGATTTAGTTAAAAATGCTATATTTTGCCTTGTTAAGACGATAGTGCCTTCATCTTTCATCCGAGCTTTACCAAACTTTACCAGATATCTTGACTTTTTTTTTCTTTTATTATTTTTATATTTCTTTATTTTTTTATTTTTTTTTATTTTTTATATTTGTATTATCTCTGCTGGCCGAGAATTACCTCCCCTGAAAAAAAGAGTTATTTTCCTTGAAAAAATATAATTACCTCCCCTGAAAAATCAGAGTTACCTCCCTTGAAAAAAAGAGTTATTTCCCTTGAAAAATTATAATTACCTCCCCTGAAAAATCAGAGTTACCTCCCTTGAAAAAAATAGTTATTTCCCTTAAACAATTACAGTTACCTCCCCTGAAAAAAGAAAAGAGTTATTTCCCTTAAAAAATTAGAGTTCTTTCCCTTGAAAAATTAGAATTACCTCCCCTGAAAAAACAGTTACTTCCCTTGAAAAGTTAGAATTACATCCCCTGAAAAATCAAGATTACCTTCCCTGAAAAAAAGAGTTACTTCCCCTGAAATAAACCAGTTACTTCCCTTAAACAATTACAATTTGAAAAATCAAGGTTACCTCCTTTGAAAAAAAATGTTACTTCCCCTGAAAAAAAACAGTTACTTCCCTCGAAAAAATGAGTTATTTCCCTAAAAAAAATTAGAATTACCTCCCCTGAAAAATCAAGATTACCTTCCCTGAAAAAAGAGTTACTTCCCCTGAAAAAAACCCAGTTACTTCCCTTAAACAATACCATTTTTTTTCAGGGAAGGTAACTCTAATTTTCAGAGTTACCTCCCCTGAAAAAAGAGTTATTTCCCTTAAACTAGTACAGTTACCTCCCCTGAAATTTTTTTACTTCCCTTGAATAAAATAGTTAATCCCTTACCTCCCCTGATAAAAAAGAGTTACTTCCCCTGAAAAAAAAGGGTTACTTCATTCGAAAAAAATAGTTATTTCCCTTGAAAAATCGGAATTACCTCCCCTGAAAACAGAGTTACTTCCCTTGAGAAATTAGAGTTATTTCCCTTGAAAAATTAGAGTTACCTCCCCTGAATAACTGAATTACCTCCCCTGAAAAAAAGGGTGTTTATTTCCCTTGAAAAATTAGAATTACCTCCCCTGAAAACAGTTACTTCCATTGAGAATTAGAGTTATTTCCCTTGAAAAATTAGAGTTACCTCCCCTGAATAACTGAATTACCTCCCCTGAAAAAAAGAGAGTTTATTTCCCTTGAAAAATTAGAATTACCTCCCCTGTAAAATCAAGGTTACCTCCTTTGAAAAAAATTGTTACTTCCCCTGAAAAAACCCAGTTACTTCCCCCGAAAAAAAGAGTTATTTCCCTTAAAAAAATTAGAATTACCTCCCCTGAAAAAAAAGAGTTATTTCCCTTGAAAAATTAGAATTACCTCCCCTGAAAAAAAAGAATTATACTGAAAGGAAAAAGAAACGCAGGCTGCATATTTCCGCTATATATTGTATGTTTAATATGCTACTGCTAATCGAATGGTACAGGGCGACATTAGGCCTTCCCTTTTAGAAAGAAGGTTTAAACAGCACTGAACACACCAATGGTTACCCATTTAAAGTTTCATTATCGTCAGAATGCGCATTTGGCTCAAGCAGGTGAGCAAACTTAGGCTTTAAATGTTGCAATCACTTAACATTAAATACAGTACTGAACTGGCTCAATTTTTCAAAGAGGAACTTCAGCATTTATGAATTTCTTGTTACAACGTGTACTGTGATTAAAACGTCTACAACATCACAGTTGTGTCCTTTCTCTAACTAACTGCACTTTTTTTTTTTACAAAACATCTTGGGATTTCCTTGGAATATATATGGAATTAAGTGTGCAGTATATGCAATATATAGCGGAAATACGCACCATGCGTTTCTTTTTCCTTTCAGTATACATCAAGATAAAATATGGAAAATGGGCCTAGAACCTTCTCACCCTGAACTGCAGAGTTGCTGCAAATTCTATCGTAGAAACTCCATTTACATGGAGCCACGTTATTGTTTTTCTGCCACTGCTCTTTTGATGCGATCGAGATAGCACCTGAAACAATGCAGGGATCATGATGAAGACCTTTAATGAACATGAACAAAAAATGAAAAAATGAACATGAATTTGGGGGATTCTACCCCTCTGCCTACCCCTCCAAAGGGATCTGCAGTGGCCCTATTCTATGCCCCGTGATCAAACGGGGGCCCCCGGGAACCACACGGGGCTTAGGAGAAAGAAATAACTCTTCTTTTTCAGGGGAGGTAACTCTAATTTTTAAGGGTGAGTCACTCCGTTTTGTCAGGGGAGGCAACTCGTTTTTTATCAAGGGAATTACTCCTTTTTTTCAGGGGAGGTAACTACTTTTCAGGGGAAATAACTCCTTTTTTTCAGGGGAGGTAACAACTTTTCAGGTGAAGTTATTCCTTTTTAGCAAGGGAAGTAAATCCGTTTTGTCAGGTGAGGTAACACTTATTTTATCAGGGGAGATGACTCCTTTTTTATCAAGGGAAGTAACTCCTTTTTGTCAGGGGAGGTAACAACTTTTCAGGGCAATGAATGAATGAATGGTGTTTAACGGCACGTCGACACATAAATAGGTCATATTGTGCGCAAAAATTGACGAAAAATGAAGAAATGAAGTATTAATTAAAAATTGATGTAAATATATAAAGATAAAACTATTAAAAAATAAGGGATGATAAGGTGTAATATAAACTATGTATGTAAATCAACAAATGCCCGTCAACAGGTATATAAACAAGTAAATATATATAAGAACACATTATAATGATTTATATAGTCTGATCTCTTTTAGGAAATCTAAAACAAGACTAAAATCTACAGTATCAAATAACTCTTTCATTGTATTAACATTGCAGTACATTTGACGCATAGGATCAAAGTACACATTCCAATAAGATGTGTTTGACCGTTAACGGTGCAAAGCAGGGTATACATTCTGGTAATTGCTCACCTTGTAATAAACATGAATGAGTATAACGTGTATGCCCTATCCTGCACAGGGCTATGACAACTTCCTCTCGACGAATGGGTCTACTAGAAGAACGCCATTCTCCGAGTAATGGTTTAATTGAATGGAGTTTATTGTTAACTGACAAATCCCAAGCGGTTTGCCAAGAGTTATGAATATATGTGTTAATACAACTTTTAAAATCAGTATAAGGTAATTTGGTATTAGATATATGTAAATCTAATGCTGCCTTAGCAGCACTATCAGCTCTATCATTACCACGTATTCCTACATGGCTTGGAAGCCAGCGGAAAATATACTCGCCGTCATAAGAAAGTATCCATTTCTAAATATTGATATATAAATACCATGAGAACCAATAATCACAATTTTTCGTATTATTATATTAGATACAACATTTACAAACATGTTTTAATATGAAATATGAACATTCAATAAAGAATAAAATGTTTAAATCGTTTCTAAAGCGCAACAGGCGGAAAACAAAAGTCACAGACCTAATAACGTGTATGTCCACCTCTTACATCAAGAGTTGCATTACATCTACGGCGCATACTACGGATTAGGCGTTGTATCCGGTACTGTGGGATGGCGTTCCACCCGGCAGTAAGCAACTGGATCAGCTGTTGGCGGTTCTGGATGGGCTGCCCACTGTTGTATACCTTGCGTCCGAGCTGGTCCCATAAGTGCTCTATCGGACTAAGGTCCGGTGAAAAAGCAGGCCAGGGTAGCACATTGACGTTATTGGCCACCAAGAAGTCGGTGGTCAATCTTGCTGAGTGTGGCCTGGCGTTATCCTGTTGGTACAGTGTAACGTTAGGGTGGTTAGCAAGGAACTGCAAAACAACTGGTTGGAGTATCTCGTCCACGTAACGTTATTAGGTCTGTGACTTTTGTTTTTTCTAAAAGTTGAAGCACAACTGGGTTATCATGTTTCATATTACCCAGTGCTTGAAGAGATGAAAGGGAATCAGAAAAGATTACAAAATGGTCATCATCAGATTCCTGAATATAATTTAAGGCAAATTCAGTTGCCTTAAGTTCAGCTGAAAAGATAGAGGCCATGTCAGGCAGGCGGCTCTTTATGCTGTGTTTGTGAACAACAGCTGCTGCAGCTACCTTATCTCCATCTTTAGAGCCATCTGTGTATATATGTTGAAAGTTACTGTATTTCGATTTAATTTCATTAAATTTGCTTTGAAAGACAGTAGGGTCTGTACTGGATTTGTTATTATTACAAAGATCATAAATAATTGTTGGTGTTTCCAAAGTCCACGGTGGAATTTGTGGTACTCTGTACTTGGCAATCAAATTTAGGTCGATTTCAGTGTCTCTTAATTTTGGTTTAATACGAAGACCAAACAACTCCTTTTTATCCAGGGAAGTAAGTCAATTTTTCAGGGGAGATAACAACGTCTTATCAGGGGAATTAACTCCTTTTTATCAAGGGAAGTAACTCCCTTTTTATCAAGGGAAGTAATTCCCTTTTATCAAGGAAGGCAACTCCTTGATATCAAGGGAAGTATCTCCTTTTTTTCAGGGGAGGTAACAACTTTTCAGGGGAAGTCAATCTGTTTTGTCAGGGGAGGAAACCCGTTTTTTTTATTATGGGAGGTAACTTCTTTTTTTATCAAGGGAAGTAACTCCATTTTGTCAGGGGAGTTAACAACTTTTCAGAGGAAATAGCTCCTTTTTATCAAGGGAAGTTAGTCCATTTTTCAGGGGAGATAACAACTTCTTATCAGGGGAATTAACTCCTGTTTATCAAGGGAAGTAACTCCCTTTTTATCAAGGGAAGTAATTCCTTTTTATCAGGGGAGTATCTACCCTTGAAATAAGAGTTACTTCCCCTAAAAAATTAGAGTTATCTCCCCTGAAAAAAAGAAGTTATTTCCCCTGAAACATTAGAGTTGTTCCCCTGAAAAAAAGCGTTTACCTCCCCTGAAAAAATAGAGTTACTTCCCTTGAAAAAAAATAGTTACTTCCTCTAAAAATTAAAGTTACCTCCCCAGAAAAAAAAGGTTATTTCTCCTGAAAAATCAGAGTTACTTCCCATGAAACCCCAAAAAATTAGAGTTACCCCCCATGAAAAAAGGAGTTAATTCCCCTGAAAAAGAGTTACTTTCCTTGAAGAAAAAAAAGAGTTACTTCCCCTATAAAATTAGTGTTACATTCCATGAAAAAAAGAAGAGTCATTTCCCCTGAAACATTAGAATTAGAGTTGCCTGTCCTGAAAAAAAGAGTTACCTTCCTTGAAAAATTAGAGTTACTTCCCTTGAAAAATAAAGAGTTACTTCCCCTGAAAAAACGAAGAGTTATTTCCCCCCGAAACATCACAGTTGCCTCCCCTAAAAAAAATGTTGCCGCCCCTGAAAAAAGAGTTACTTCCCCTGAAAAAAAGATTTATTTCCCCTGAAAAATCTGAGTTGCATCCCCTGAAAAAAGGTGTTACTTCCACTGAAAAATTAGTTACCTCCCCTAAAAAAATTATGAGTTACTTGCCCTCAAACATCTACCCTTGAAATAAGAGTTACTTCCCCTAAACAAGAGGTCAATGACCTTTGAAGCTCTACTGGCAGGTTCTGAAACTGATAACAGAACCAAATTCAATGGATCAACAGCAAGAAAGCACAATAACAACAGGACCAAATTCAACTTAAATGACAACAGCCAGGCAAGATATCGGGCAAGATATCAATTGAACAACAACAACAAAACACAATGACAACAGGACGATATTCAACTTAAACAACAACAGCTGGGCAAGCTATCAAATGAACAACAACAACAAAATACAATGACAACAGGACCAAATTCACCTTAACAACAACAGATGGGGCAAGATATCAATTGATCAACAACAACAAAACACAATGACAACAGGACCAAATTCAGCTTAAATAACAACAGTCGGGCAATTTATCAATTGAACAACTACATAACACAATGATAACAGGACCAAATTCAACTTAAACAACATTAGCCTTGCAAGATTTCAATCGATCACAAACAAAACCCAATGACAACAGGACCAAATTAAACTTAAACAACAACAGCCGGGCAAGATACCAATTGATCACCAACAACAAAACACAATGAAAACAAGACCAAATCAACTTAAACAACAACAGCCGGGCAAGATATTAATTGATCAACAACAACTAAACACAATGACAACAGGACCAAATTAAACTTAAACAACAACAGTTGGACAAGATATAAAGTGATCAACAGCAAAACACAATGACAACAAGACCAAATTCAACTTAAACAACAACAGCCTGGCAAGATATAAATACAACAACAACAACAAAATACAATGACAACAGGACCAAATTCAATTTAAATTACAACAACGGGGCCAGATATCAATTGAACAGCAAAAACAACAAAACACAATGACAACAGGTCCAAATTCAACATAAACAACAACAACCAGGCAAGATATGAACAGATCAACAACAACAAAACACAATGGCAACAGGATCAAATTCATCTCAAATAACAACAACCGGGCAAGATATCAATTGAACAACAACAACAAAACAAGATGACAACAGGACCAAATTCAATGTAAACAACAACAGCTGGGCAAGATATCAATTGGTCAACAGACAAATTCAATTTAAATTACAACAGACAGACAAGAGATCAATTGAACACCAACAACAAAACACAATAACAACAGGACGAAATTAAACTGAGATAACAACAGCCGGGCTAGATATCAGTTGAACAACAACAACAAAACACAATGACAACAGGATCAAATTAAACATAAACAACAGCCTTGATAGATATCAATTGATCAACAACAAAACACACTGACAACAGCACCAAATTCAACTTAACAACAACAGCCAGGCAAGATATCAATACATCAACAATAACAAAACACAATGACAACAGGACCAAATTAAAATTAAACAACAACAGCCGAGCAAATTATCAACTAAACAACAACAACAAAACACAATGACAACAGCACCAAATTAAACTTAACATCAACAGTTGGGCAAGTTATCAAATGAACAACAACAACAAAATTCAATGATAACAACCAAATTCAACTTAAACAACAACAGCCGGGCAAGATATCAAAGGATCAACAACAACAAAACACAATGACAACAGGATCAAATACAACTGAAACAACAACAGCCGGACAATATATCAAATGAACAACAACAACAAAACACAATAACAACAGGAACAAATTAAACATAAACAACAGCCTTGCAAGATATCAATTGATCAACAACAAAACACACTGACAACAGCACCAAATTCAACTTAACAACAACAGCCAGGCAAGATATCAATACATCAACAATAACAAAACACAATGACAACAGGACCAAATTCAACTTAGACAACAACAGCCGAGCAAATTATCAACTAAACAATAACAACAAAACACAATGACACCAGGACAAATTCAACTTAACAACAACAGCTGGGGAACACATCAATTGAACAACAACAACAAAACACACTGACATAGGGACCAAATTCAACTTAACAACAGCCAGGCAATATAGCAGTTGAATAACAGCAACAAAACACACAGACAACAGGACAAAATTCAACTTAACAACAACAGCCGGGCAAGATATCAATGGATCAACAACAACAAAACACAATGACAACAGGACCAAATTCAACTTAAATAACAGCCAGGTAAGATATAAATTGCACAACAACAACAACAAAACTAAAATGACAACAGGACCAAATTAAACAAATAACAACAGCCGGGCTAGATATCAATTGAGCAAGAACAACAAAACACAATGACAACAGGACCAAATTCAACTTAACAACAGCCGTTCAAGATATCAATTGGTCTACAACAAAACACAATGACACCAGGACCAAATACAACTGAAACAACAACAGCCAGGCAAGATATGAATTGAACAACAACAACAAAACACAATGACAACAGGACCAAATTAAACTTAACAACAACAGCCGGGCAAGATATCAGTTGGTCAACAACAAAACACAATGACAACAGGACCAAATTCAACTTAACAACAGCCGGGCAAGATATCAATTGATCTACAACAAAACACAATGACAACAGGACCAAATTTAATTTAAATAACAACAGTCAGGTAAGCTATCAATTGAACAACAACAACAAAACACAATGACACCAGGTCCAAATTCAGCTTAACAACAACCAGACAAGATATCAAGTGATCAACAAAAACAAAACACAATGACAACAGGACCAAATTCAACTTAAACAACAACAGCTGGGACGCCGCACCACGGCATAAGCTCTGCTGATCTCTGATCAGTCGAGCTAAAAACTTAACATTAATGAAAGCTCGGACAATTTCGAAATCCAGTCGGATCTCATTTTGTATTTGATTTACCAAACTTGGTCAGATTGTTAATATTAATGAAAGCTTGGACAAATCAGCTATATCAGATTAGTATCACCATGCAAGGTCGCCATTGTCATGTTATCATAGACTGGACAGATTCATTCCTGTTACAGCCCCTACATCTACTAAGGGGGTGTTTGTTTGTTTGAATGGTGTTTTACCTCATGTTTAGCATATGTTAGGCCAACACATGTTTGGCCATATAATTTATGACGGCAGATTTTTAAAAAAAATAAAATAGAACTATCACTGAAGGTGATGAAAACCCCCGCTTTTTTGCTATAGCCGAAGAGGATGGGCAAAATCAAGAATAATAAATGTCTAAATTATCTGTTATTTTTTGAATGTGAAAAACAAATCAAAATAAAATAAAGATCAATAATTCTGTAAAAAACATACAAGTTTTAAAGTGAAAGCCACATGAAGTTCATTATAGAGTGAAAAATTCTAAGTCAAATAAAGGGCCATAATTCTGTAATAAATTAGGCAATCAATGATGGGTGATGTTCAGGGACATACGGTCAGTTGTTTTGTGTACATGAAGTTTGGGAACAATGAATTCGAAAGTGTTTGAGAAAAATGTGCTAACAGGTCATTATAGAATTTTAGAGTGGAAAATGTTTAAGTCAAACAAAGGGCCGTAATTGTGTAACAAATTAGGCAATCAACAATGGGTGATGTAGAGGGACATAAGGTCATCAGTTTTTATGAGTATATGCAGTTTGGGATTTGAGAAAAGTGTTTGAGATATGCAAGTATTAAAAATGTGTTACCTGACGGGACGTGACGCGACAAAAATGTGTTATGGGACGGGACATGACGGGACGTGACGCGGCAAAAATGTGTTACGTGGCGTGATGGGACGTTACGGACGATGTCATTTCTATATAGCCCCCACTTCACTTTGTGAAAGCGGGGGGTATAATTATGAAAGAGGCAGACGACACCATTTTTCCTGGGTAGAACCAGTACTGTATACCTCCGCCATCTGTAAAAATCGACACTTCTCACTTGACAAGTCGAGCTTCCAGTGGGATTCGAACCCACAGTGATGAGAGGCGAGAACATTTTAGACGCAGCGTCTTTACTGTCCCAGCCAGGGAGATGCCCCTCATGTGGGTGTATAATGAACAAGACAAAGCATACCCCCAATAATGAAGAAGACGAATAAAAATGGATAAAAATAAAGACAAAGCTATATTTGCATGTTCTCTTTTATTATTTCATTATGCATTCATACAAAAATATCCAAGTCTGATATATTTTGATGAAATATCTATATTTACATAATGTCATGTTTTAACTTTGAGCCAAAATGCATTAAATGCCATTTTGAAGTTTACAATTTGATACATACTGCAAAGGCACTCGATATAACTGTTCTACAAAAACACACCTTATGTAACAACACTATGCTAACAGTATTAAAATTAACAAGAAATTTCAGTGTAAGTGACAAATGCCCCTGAAGTGGTTTTGACCTTCGATCTCTTAGTCTGACCTTGACCTTGGAGCCACGGACCTGGATTTTGCGCGCGACATGTCGTATTGTTATGGTGAGCACTTGTGTCCAGTTATTTGAAAATCTGTCCAGGAATGCACGAGTTATTGACCGGACACGATTGTACAGAAGGGCGGCATATAGTAGTCGCACCTTCAGTCAGATGGATGGTGCGACTACTATATGCCGCCCTTCGGGGGCATAAAAAGTAGAGATCAAACTTGTCATCATAAACTGTTTCAACTTTTAGTCAAAAATTCGCAGTTTGATGTAGGTTTAGATATAAACAAGAAATGTCAACAGTAAGTGCCAAATGCCCCCAAAAAATTTGACCTTTGACCTCCAAGTGTGACCTTGACCTTTGAGGTATGGACCCGATTCTTACACACAACACACATTCTCATTATGGTTAACATTTTTGTGAACTTCCATGGAAATCCCTTCAGTTCTTTCAAACTTATGGCTGAGACATGTTTGTTTCGACGGACAGACAAACGGACGGACGGTGCGATAACTATATCCCTCCCTTTAAGGGGAATAAAAATATTTCATTCAATTCAGTATGTCTCGGACATTTTCCTTGCAGACCTGTCACATGTACTGATTCAAATTGTAATAAATTCCAAACTAGTTACATTTATTTTGTAAATATAAATTAAAAATGTACACTACTGTAAAAAAGCTACACATTTTCGGATCAGTTGTTGAACAATATTAACAAACTGATGGACTTGGTAGACAAAATCTGTGTGAACAATTATAAGTTTATTTGAAGACAAATTTTAGTATAACTTGAATATTTTACATTTCTATTGGTGAAAGATTGGGATTTCTCAGTGAAAGAAAATTCATTATCCTGAAATATAAATAACTCCAAATACAAAAGTATATGTGACGTTGAGCATTGACATCAATAGTGTGTTACAGATGGCTAATAATGTTTAAATAAAGCGAAACATTTTGGTTAAAATCATAGATATGTAATAAACAGATTATTTACCTACTGGGTTTGCTCATAGGGAAATCCTTTATGCCAGGTAGGCGAGTTTTGTTTTTCCACTCACTCGCATCCACTAATTTCTTACAAGCCTGCCATCTTTAGTGGATGTGAGTGAAAAAACAAAACATGCCTACCATCTCATGAAGCAATTTCCTATTATCGAACCGAGTAGGTAAATAATCTATATATACTTTTCCTCATGCGGAAAACACAACGCCATCTGTACCAGTATAAAAGTCAGTACCATTCTTGCATACCAGATCACAAAATCAACGATTTACACAAGCACTGGCGGCAGTTAAATTCATGGACGCAGACGATGATGTCGAAGACATCAAATTTTACATTACATCATTGTGTAAATCAACTTACTAAACATCGATTGTTGGCGTCATCAACACACAAAATATCAGTGGTATGGAAGAATCTGGTTCAGATGGTGAAATTTCAACTCTAGGTATAACTGTTTTAATACAAACCTCAACAAGGCCTCGGTTCTAATTAAAATAGTTATACCTCACGTTGGAATTCCCAATTCTCACCAAACACCCATTAACAATTCTTATACTAGTTTCAAACTGCTATAACATGGCTCTCAGAGGCCAGCGTCGGGACATAACTATTTGAGTGAACACATTAATTTATTGCAAATTTAAATGGATTAATAATATAAAACAACTTTAACAATATATACACAACAATATCTACAAATACTGTTTATCTTGGCACATAGAATCTCATAACAATTTTGCACGATAATGAAAAAATACATGTACATGATATGATATATAATACGGTATGAATGATATGAAATATAACATGATACAAATGATATGCAATATAATATGATATGAATGATATATGTGCAATATACCATGACATGAGTGATATCAAAGTTGTGCCCTAATTTTCTCACCTTAGCTATATCAATGCTTTGTACAAGCATATCTGATGGTTACTTCATGTGACAGTGTGTTTGTTACTTCATGTGACAGTGTGTTTGTGAGATTGCAGTGGTTGTATTCTACCCCGGCAACCACACAGAGTTTTATAATTGAAAGTGCAGACTATTCTATGATCTTGGCCTACAATTTATAATTACAACACCAATAGTAGCTTCAATACGTGAATGAAAAACTATTGTAACCATAGATAATAAAGAACAACGTACAAATTCGCAGCAAACCTTCAATTTGGTGACTACCGGTATGCTATTTTGGGTTCTAAAAACTCACA
Organism: Cyrtodaria siliqua; assembly: GCA_037043455.1. Lineage (NCBI taxonomy): Eukaryota > Metazoa > Mollusca > Bivalvia > Adapedonta > Hiatellidae > Cyrtodaria > Cyrtodaria siliqua. The sequence continues at coordinate 83,688 of JAWPHD010008968.1, read as the reverse complement.
AAAGTTGATTAAATATAATATCAATATGCACCCAATTATTTAGCAACATCTCCATATTTAACAAGAAATTTAAATGTAATAAAGGCGTATATTAGGCTTTTCATGGGGAGATCTAGCGGTCAGGCTTAAAGTAGCTATCTCGCAATCAACAGGCAATTTTTACAACAGATGCAAGCCGTTTCTAAACCTACTGACGACAAGATATATGAGCCGCAACACACGAAAACGTCCCTTAGGACGTTCCGACGACAACTTCATAAAGTAACAATTTATGACGTCGGCCGGTAATCAATTAATTAAGAATCAAATTTCGTGTCACTTCCGTGTTGTACCTAATTATTATATCATAGGGATTATGTTTTCTAAATACAAATAGTTGATGCTATAGAAAATGGTAATTGTTTATGTTTTTGTTGTTATTTAATCAACGACGTCGTCCAAGACGCCAACGTCAACGTCAAAATTAATGGTGAGTACAATCTTTAATTTTCAAATTGAGATAAAATCATTTTGAATTAAGATATCAACATAAAATAAAGAGATTTTTAAAGAGAAAATCACCATGTTTCACAAACATCAAAAAACATAAAATGTCAACATTTTGTCTGAAGGGTTATTTTCACGTGTTTCGGCTCATATATATATATATATATATATAACTTACATATTTTGAAAACCCAAACTCTATAGACACAACATAAACAGCTTTAACCAGCCAGGTCAAACCTTAAAACTGGAGCATCGAATTTTTAGAGTTACCAACTCCTAATTCATTTCACGCATATTCCATCAAGGTATTTTAAGAACTCGTGAAAAAAACTAAACTTTTAATCGGCACATATACATTATTATATGACCTGAACACCTGGCTAGAGTTTTGATACACATTATTTTTTAAGTTTAATTTTACTGTTATTTGGCGGGTTAGTAACGAATGAGACTAACAAGACTCCTTGTCTACATGGAAATTTCATTATATATTTCAATAATTCGTTGATTTAAACTTTAGACCCGGATAACACGGTGCTTGCACCATGCTTTGATTGATGACATTTTTAACATTTCAGATTCTTCTATATACTAGTACATCCCGGCCTGGAATTCACCAACCATTCTTCAAACTATTCTTAGACTTGAGCTCAAGTACTGAAAATTCATGGAGAGAACTGTAACTAATGTTGTAATAACTTGTAGTTCAATCCATTTGCATATGTTTCTATGAATATCATGATGTTGAATTGATGTATAGTAACATATCTGCAATAAAATATTATTAAACTTACTGAAAATTCGTTCTCATAAACAATCGTATAAAGTTGCTATTTAGTAGTATGCATCATATTATTTATAGCAGCTTGTTATAAACTAATATAAATATTTGTGATTGAAATTTGCATACTTGAGCTTAAGTCTAAGAATATTCTCAAGAATGGTTGGTGAATTCAAGGCCTCATGACCTTAAAAGGTAGACAGCCTTGCAAATTTGAAAAACAACAACTTATTTTCTTCTATAACGAATACCAGCTAACATTTTCGATGTACTTTCGGTCTCCTTAGAAAACATGGATTTACGGACGGACGAGGACAACATTAAAGGTGGACGTACAGACAGTTGTCTCTGCCACCTTTGTGGCATACACATTATGTTACGTTATGGACGGAGATTATCTTACAATGATATGGACTACTTCAATAAAAAATAAATAACAACGATAATGGTATGGCACAACAACATGAACGTAAAACGTACTTAAAACAAGGGCATGATTTAGTAGTTATCATTAAAACATAGAAAGATGAGAAATTATTCGAAATCACAAGAAAAAAATCAAATCGACATTATTATGTCAATAGTCATATTTGACCATTATCCCTCGAACTATAACGATTTGACACGATTAACTATGAACTGGCGCAAGCAATTGTGAAACTATTTTAGCGTAAAAAGTTGACGTAAATTGGGATACACTTTATTTCGGATGTTTAAAATGTTCTACTTTCACTTTGCGTTTTCCAGATTTTTTGATTTTTTTACTGTATTATATATATCTCTGTATCTACAGTCCCCACCCAGTTACTCAAATTTCAAGGGAACAGAAGAAAACTTTGTCCTATCAATAATCTGATGTTTGAATTAAAAGATGACCACAATTTGCAGACTGTTGTCATATTTCATAACACCAGATTACACTGCTTTTATAGTTTCGATTTTAAATCAAATACACAACTCTCTCACAAAATGTACTTTGACGTTATAATTATGTATGCAAAATGTGTATCAGGAACGAGAAAAAATAATTAAATAAGTGAATAATAAGACTAAAATTAGAAGCAGAATTCTGTCATATGTGTGTTTGAGTATATGGGTGCAGACTGTTATTTATCAAGCAGATATGCACTTTTCTGCCTAATAAAGGGGTGACCTATTAAATTTTGCTTTATTAGGCACTGACCAATAGAGCAAATCAATGCGGAATCCCTCGGCGTTTATTGTACGTAACGTTATTTGACGTCATGCACGTAACGTTGCCTGACGTTATGAAACAAACAAAAAACAACAACATGGCGGCGTTCTCAATAAGCGTAACATTCTGAGAAATAATTAATAATAGTAATTCATACAAAAACAAAAATGTGGATAATCTACATGATAAATAGAATTAATAGAATTATGTCAGTGCCTTTTATTATCAAGCTTATTAGGCTCGGCACGAAAACGAAGAATGGCTCGGCAGAGCCTCGCCATTCTTAGTTTTCTAAGCCTCGCCTAATAAACTTGATAGTAAAAGGCACTGACATATATACAAGAACTCTAAAAAGGAATTAAATTTTCTCCCTATCTTAAAGTGCTTGAGACGGACTGACAAGTAAAAATTTCATTAACAAATGCATAATCTGGTCACAATTAGGCATCAAAAGGACACACAACAATCTTGAAGAAGTTAACAAGCATCAAAACTACCACAGATATATTAATCAATTGTCAGTTTTACTTCCAATCTGCTTGCATACAATTAAATAAAATTTGGAGTTTTTAATTTTCTTTACTCTACCTTAGGGTTAGGGTTAGGGTTTGTAAAATACAAAAACAATTTGCTTTGAACAGTTTAAATAATTATTAATATTGACTTGAATAATTGTATATTGTATATGCAGTGAGTAAATCAACTAACGTGGTGCAGTGAGTAAATCAACTAATGTGGTGCAGTGAGTAAATCAACTAACGTGGTGCAGTGAGTAAATCAACTAATGTGGTGCAGTGAGTAAATCAACTAACGTGGTGCAGTGAGTAAATCAACTAACGTGGTGCAGTGAGTAATTCAACTAATGTGGTGCAGTGAGTAAATCAACTAACGTGGTGCAGTGAGTAAATCAACTAACATGGTGCAGTGAGTAAATCAACTAACGTGGTGCAGTGAGTAAATCAACTAACGTGGTGCAGTGAGTAAATCAACTAACGTGGTGCAGTGAGTAAATCAACTAACATGGTACTAACGTGGTGCAGTGAGTAAATCAACTAACGTGGTGCAGTGAGTAAATCAACGAACGTGGTGCAGTGAGTAAATCAACTAACGTGGTGCAGTAAGTAAATCAAAACTGTCCTGTGTCCCTTTAATTTAAAAATGCAATGAAAAATATCTTTACATACAGTAATATACAGTAGATCATAAACAATTCATGGTGTCTGAAAAACAAACACAGAACAATTCGTGATATTTGTCAGCCCTATGTTTCTGTATGATCATCTATAGCCTGGTAATGTCTGGAGGTTCATGAAATCCAGAAACACAACATTTTAATAATAAAATAATTCTTAAATGAATTAACAGATTGTTACATATGTTCTACTTTATGGACTAAATGGTAGCCACGACACTTCCCCTCTACAAGTTGGTCACGAAGCAGATTGTGTTTACACAAATGAAAATTCAAATAAAACACTGACAAACTACTGATCAAAGTTCTCAAAACTGAATGTTTGAAGGGTCATCATGCCCGGCTGAAAATAAAGGTTTGATTTTCTTTTAATGAATTCTGTCTTTGGAAATTACTACATGCAACTCTTAGGTAACTTTAATATATAAACAAACTAATAAACATGATTTTGTGATGTTTAAACACTGGTAAAAACACTTTGATGATACAGAACGCATGAATAAATATTAATTTAAATCTAACATTCAAATGAAAATGAACATTAAATGGGTCATGTTAAAAAAGAATATACCAAAAACACAGCATTTCTATTGTACTTAAATCAAGATAACGAATACACAACAAATATTATGACTTAAAACAACAATACGACACATTGAAATGCAACTGAATTGTGTTAAAACTAGTTTTGTTTGAAATAGTAACCTGCAAAGCGATAAATATTTCATTCAAGGAATATACATAGAATACATAATCCAAAGCACTAAACAAATTCTAAAAATAGTTACATTTAAGTTAGCATAAAAACTATGATGATGTTTCTATGCAATATATAAATGCCTCATTTTATGACTTCATTACCTTATTTGTCCCTTTAAATGCCCCTGTAAGTGCTCCTGCATACTTTATAATTTGATAAAAATCCAGAAACATTTGCCGAAAGTAAGATGTTATATCATGTATTGTTCGAGGCGCTTGTTTCAGCCATTTTTTTTTTTTGGACTTTTAAGAAAAAATTTAACTAGTACCTAAATAAAATGTATATCACTGAAACAGACGTTTTTAGTGGTAAATAAAAATAACTTTTCAAAATCATTTGAGTAATAAAAATTTCACATGTATAAAGTTGCTTTTGATACATTTTAATGCAAAATTCTGCTGCATCAAAAATTTGAATAACATATTTTTTTTCTTCTAGAATTTCTATCCAAAAATGATTTTAATGTGTTGGATAAATGTAAATTAAAACACTGCAAGTTTTATAGCACAATATTATGGCTAACTGAAGTTATTTGAGATTATCCGACTTTCTGCTGTCCCACCAGCAATGAATTTACATTACCAAAATAACATTTTGACTGTAAAATACTAATTTCTCCACCGATTTTCAAAACTAAAGTATTTTTTATTTACCACTTATTCCAATGATATATAATTTATGACCCAATTATTAAAATTGTCTTAGTCAATGCTGAAAAACCTTTGGCTGAAACAAGCGCCCAGGTTTATGGCATGTGGGATATACGGCAGTACTCCGTTACAGGTTTATGGCAACCAGGAAAGGTACATAATGTTCTCAGAATTATGGAAGCGCTGTGCGTACTGATAGGAAAGCAAACAGTATGACAATACCGAACAAATAAGAATTACATCTGAAGTGATCCCATATCTACCATCATTTTAGATCGATGGGGAAACAAACTTCAAACCTGCACCAATGTGCTACCTTTGCACTAACGAACTGTCCCTCAACATTTTGTTTCTCGTTACTCTCCACAATTTTCATTCAAGAGGTAGGACATATAATTGCCATTTTAATTTTCTTGTGTTTTTTACTTATTACTATTTGTTCAGTGGCAAGGAAATGTCATTACAAATTCTTTTCAATTCACAAAAGAATTTCAGAACCCACAAAGCTTTTCGATATTTTGCACATACTACAAATATTTATCGAAATTATTTATATTTACGCAGAAAATGTATTTGGTGATGTAATGAAGGGATGACATGATAAAAAGAAATCTGCGTCAAATCAACTTGATCCTGCTCAACTGTACAAAGCAGAGTTTGAAAGCCTCACCCGACAGCTGGATCTGAGGAGACTACTACATGTTTCTCTATACCCCACACTGCAGATTTAACCGAACGAGGTGAAAAAGTAAAGATATTGGTTAATAGAAGACTACATGTCCCACCCCTTGCTTACTAATTCTCACTAACGCTGCAGTACAACTCCTAAACACCCTTGGTCAATCATGACTACAAATACGCATTCTACACAGTATTAAAGTATGAGCATATTTGATCAACTATTCCTGTTTAGATCACCATTGACAATATGTTTTATATTATGCAATAGCAGCCTCTACATCTACTGGACCCCGAAAGCCCATAAAGCACCATCCTAAAACCAGACTGCCCAAACAACTTTTCTTTCCTTAGCTATTGAGTCAAACTGACTCCATCTTTAAAAAGTCCATGTTTGCAATTAGGCTTTTTTACGACGGGACTTTCTTCTCCAATCCAACCTCTGAAGCGCCACCTACAACAGCGGCAGTTTTCTGTTTTTGCGTTAAATCATGATTCAGATCGCGCAGCAAAACCAAATGGTCCACAACCACCAACTCCTCTTCAGAAAATCTCAAATCTGCACCAAAAACAGCAAAGATTTGTAGAGATTTGGACCATAAACTACACATGTACAACAAGCAGCGTACACTGTGTACACACGATTAACACATTAATATGCCAGTTCTGCTTCTGGATAATTATGCGTCATCATTTTCTCGACTTCTTCGCAGCACTGGGTTGTGACAGCTCCGTAATATGACCAGTGTCTGTCGATAATTGTAGAACCTAAAAAAAATAAAATAGAAACAGTAAATATATGTCATGCTCAACAAAAGTTTGCATCATGCCAGTTTAAAGGGACACAAGGCAATCTTGATTTTTGTAAAACTCGCGGTATCCCGTTAGTTTTTTTTTACATAAATTGCATTTGTTCAATCATTAATATTAATTATAAGAATAGTATAGAGCAAATTGTTTTTGCATACTACTGACTGCTGATTACATTTCACTAATAATATATTCAAACCTATGGTAGAATAACAAAGAAAAGCTGAAAACTCCAAATTGTATTTAAATATATGCAAGCAGGTTTATAGTCAGAATGACACTGGATTAACAAATTGAAACGCTAATTAATGCTCGATAAAATCTTCAAGACTGCCGTGTGTCCGTTTAAGTACCATAACTACATTCATTTTTTATTATTATTTTTACAGTGAGACCTTTATGTTAGCTTAGCAACTTCTTATGTGTTAATGATCATTTCTGATCATCGAGGTGTCTCATTTCCGAGGTATTAACACAGATGTTCAGCCAAATCTTTATAACTGAGCAGGGTACGATTTCCATCAAACAAGACCGATGTCTAAACATTCCCTCCGAAAGCCATATTTTCTCTTTACCTTGCATGAATAAGGTCGAAAGGAGTGCATTTGAAAAACCGGAGTCTACCTATGAAATGTGATGACAGTACCTACAGAGGTTGAGTTATCATGCAGATACCGTTTGTCGTATCAAGTTATGGCAACACTGATCTTTGACCCACTAAACATAAAATGAATAAAGGTCATCCCCTCTCACTAAACACAGTTTAACCACGAAGGTGATATTTTAAATGGTTTTAAAATTATGAACAAATGTGTTTGAAAGATGCAAGGACAGACAGATGGACAGAGTGATTACTAGAAGGCTCCGCATGCGAGTCGTAACTTTGTTGATAGGGGTAGGAAGTTTCAAGACGATACCTGTAATTGTTTTGGAGTTCCGGAAGCAACAAATTTGAAATATTTACTATTCTGACGACAACGGCCCTTACACTTACCTGTGGTGACGCAGACAATGAGACGGGTACGGGTATGGTGATGATCTGTTGCTGACCGCCTGCAAATGAAACATTAACTATTTTAAATAATGTCTTCCAGAATTTGAAAACCTAGAAAATAAGACAAAACTACAGATTTATGTCTGACTACTTCTAATTCATATTTGTCAAATAATACCACTAGCAACTTATTTATAAATGGACATTATCACGCAATATACTAAGTATCTGCAATGACATAGACTGTTTAATAGATACAGTGCTCACACTGGCCATTTTCAATAAATAGCTACATGTTTTAGTTTAAAAAGTAATAGCCAACTTTGACGTGTCGTGGAAGGTGTGAAATGCACTAATTGTCAAACATGTGACGATTTCACTGGAGGCTTGAGGGGATTACAGGATGTTTATAAGGTCATTTGATAGCCTGTGGTCCGATATATAGTAAATTTTTGAAAGGGTAATTATCAGCAAGACAATTTTTTTATTTTGAAAATAAAATAATTGCCACTTTTTATCGACAATTCTTTGAAATAATCGACATTTAAATAAAATAATCGAAAATGTCGGTAATGTCTGCTGACAGCGTAAGCGCTGAGATATCATTGGAGAAATAGTTCTTTCTTAACTATAAATTTAGAAGGAGAATTCTATGAGCAGTTTTGCTTAATTCTTCATAGTGTAAGTACAAAATGTTGTAAAATTTAAATATAAAGTATGTTTAAACCAACAAAATACCTCACTTCTATCAGATCGAATGCAAAATGAACTCTGGGGTGTTCACAAACCCTTTGGTCCTAACATGATGAAGTTAATATTCTCATTAATGACTATGTTCAGCAATTGAAATACATATCTAAGAATTATATTTATTTTATGATAAGCAATAAAATACTGTATTTTATCAGTGAAATAAAAGTGTGAAATAACAGTTTTATTTTCACAGTAGCTGGTGGGACTACTTTTTTTTTAAAAATACTGCTAATTGTGCATTCTATTCAAACAATGGTCAAAATGGATTTTAAAAGTTAAAAGGAAATGACTGCCAATATAAATATATTAAAACAATTGTTCTGTTTGGGTATAAATAAAATATCTATTTTTTTGTAGTCGGATTTAGTTATTGAAATTGCCTCCCTTGTTGTTCTACTGGAGTTTCCGTTTGTAAAATCATAAAATAAAAATAAAATTTGTTGTTTTGGTCGTGAATAACATATTTAATTTCATCTCGAGGTGAGAAAACTTTTATATTTTCACGAATGCTGCTTTGAAAAAATCACTTTGAGATGAAATAAAATATGTTATTCACGACAAAACAAAAAATATCCTCTATATATTACTTTTTTTCCCCCAACAAATGTATTCGTTGTAATCCTACAATATTCTGTTCCACACTCAAGTCGTAAAAAATCTGACAACATTGTATGTTTATGTGCATCAACACAGGCAGTTCATGATTAAACAAATGTTTATTTTTTGACAGGATCATAAAGATACGTAATGAACACGGACATTTTGGATAACACGACAACATGTACATACCTGCCGACTCTGGCTGCGATAATGCTGTGGCCGGCTGCTGGAAGTTAAATATGGCTTTGTCTTGCATGGAGCCTGTGGCGGGGGCATACACTATACCCTGGGGCGTCTGGTACATGAACACGCTGGGCGTTAGGGCTTGCTGGGGGGCTACATAAATAATTATAAAATACACATTAATAACATTTAAGAGTGCTTGCTATTAAGGTATGTGATGACATTTGTGTAATTTTCGGTTTTACCTTTATCTTAAAGTTCTCTGGTCACGTTTTGTTTCATAAACATGTATCAAAATCAACACACAACAATAGATATTTACAATTCACACATTGCGATATCTGTGACAAGTAAGAATAAGATTTTATTTGATGACGTAGAGAACTTTGAACAGGTAAATTAATACACAGGTAAATGTATTTATCAATTATCTGCCAATAGTTGTGCAGCTATACAATTCAGATTTACCTCATTTCCCCGTGCAGTCACGCAGGGGTAAATGTAGTATCTACGTCATACATTGATAATACTACAAAAAGGGTGGCCAATCACCTTTAATAAGTTTTTGAAAATTTAGGGTATCAATTTAGAACTGTGATATTGAAACTGCTGCATCCTCACATGGTGTTGTAGTTGCTCTGCATAACTAATATAAATAATTTTGGGCTCGGTAGCTCTGCAGCATTCACACCTTATCATCACGAAAGCTAATTACAACAGTAACATGTTAGCAATACCCATATTAACAAATATGTATTAAAAAGTACCTAACTGCAGGGTAGACTTTGTTTGGATAATGTTTCACGTCATTTTTAGCACATGTTAGGCCATATGATGGTCAATTTTTTTTTAGGTAGTTTTTTTTGCCTCAAACCATGCCATTTTTCCTGGGTAGAACCAGTACTTTATACCTCCATCCATAAGAATTGACACTTTCTCAGGTGACAAGTCGAGCTCCCTGTGGGATTCGACCCGCAGCGGTCAGCGGCAAGAAAGTTTTTCACGCAGCGTTTTTAGTATCCCTGGCCAGGATACACTACTTAGTTACATGAACAACCGTAAAAGGGGAGCACTTCTCCGTATTATTGGTCCTTGTTGTCGGGATTACCTGCGGAGATGACATTGACCGTTGTGGCTGGGGAGGAGTTTGTTGCACTGGACTGTTGCTGTTGTGGCGCGCCTGTAATTTAATCAAAAGCCGGCCATGAATTAAATCTTGTTGATCAAGTAACAGCCAAATTAATTTACAGTAGATCAAAAAATTGTTGTCACAATCTTTCCCAATTACAGTTTTATTTTTCTCTCTCTCTCAGTAGTTTGGACTGTTTGTGAAATCGATGTGTTGCATTTGTTTTAGCGATATCAAGAATTAAATCTGTTAAGCAGGGCCTCCTTTGGGCATGGCTTATGGCGCCAAATGCGAAAGAATAATGAAAATGGCTCTAAATTTCAACTTTGGCGAAAGTGTTTGGCGACATCGAAAATGCCGAAAAGCCAAACTTGCTTAATTTCTATGCTATAAGCAGCCTGTTAGAAATCTACAATAATCACCTAGATGAGTGTCTATTGACTGTCAGGAAAAAATGTATAACCAACCAATTGACACCTAACATGCGCGAGCACTGAACCTTGAATAAACAAACAAAATTTTTGATGGGATTAAGATAGTTTGGCAAACTTTATGACACCTGAGCAGATAATTGACAGCTGATGGAAGTTATAAAGTGATGATTGTAACTCCAGTTTGTATTTAATTACTTTTAGGGCTTTCCCCAGCCCTTTAAGGCGTTGCGCTACCGCCATGCCTTCGTTTCAAAAAGTGACCTTACTTAGAAAAGCTGGTAATCTTCACTGTTCCGGTAGTTAACTTAATCCCTAAATAACAACTGATGACCGTCGTTTTCGCCTCGGGGCAATCAAGTCTGTCACGCAACACCTTCCAACCATAACTACACCTTGCTGAATAATATCTAGCACCATCAGGTTCTGACCAATCAAATACAAATTAACACCTCATTAATTTACATATTTTAAATGATCGACAAGATCCACGTGACATTTCTTTTATTTTCGTTTTGGTTCACGACATTCGTAATTGCGAGGTGCTGCATCTGGATTTCATCAAATAATGCAAACATTTTACACCAGTGGTAAAGGAACATTCCAGATATTGGGGGTCAGAAACAGTAACTGCTTTGCTAGTCTACTTATTGTTTATTGAAACTTTTTATAATAATGAAAAAATATCTATAAATAATTATTAGTTATATTTTTTTGCTTTTATTTAACTTAAGGACATTTCCTACAGTTCTTTATGTGCATCTTTTTTGTGCATAACTGTCTAAGAGCAACTATGTACACAAATAACTTTTTATTTTCAAACTTTTATATATTTTTAACTAGATTTCATTTTTACGTATCTAATTAACTGTTTGGATAATAAAGTTATTTGCTGTTAATAAAGTTACTTGTTGATAAACTGAAAATCAAGTATAGTTTCAGTCTTTTGAAATCGTGTATTGTATAACTGCATATACTTAATTAGACCATGCTTTCGTAAACCTATTTTGATATGTTTTCACTATATGGTATGATTTCAGTGACAGATTTGAAATTATGAAAATGTCTTTTATTAGAGCATGTACGTACATGGACTGTCACGATATCACCATATTAGGAAGTATTAGAAGATTTGCAACTTTTTCTTTCTCGCGAGATGAGACACCCAAACAAACGCTAGACACCCAAACAAATGATAGACACCCAAACAAACGTTAGACACCCAAACAAATGATAGACACTCAAACAAACAAAGTGCAAACAATCAAAAATTCACATCTTATACAAAAAAAATACCAGGTAGAGGCCATCCTGGATGCTTGAGATAATTTATAAGAATCTTTCATGGGTATCCGGTGAAGATAGGGAATTCAAACCCGAGGTATTCGTGTTTTTATCGAAACCGAGAAATATCAAAGACATGTTGTGCGTTGACGCCGCCAGCTACTAACGTTCGGCATACCGGTATTGGTGCACGTGAATTTTATCTCGACCAAGGGTGAGATGGAAATATCTAGCCCCAGTAAAATGACGGATATCCTTGTCCGGTATGCAAGAATATAAGAATCCATCATGAGTATCCATTTGAGATAGGGAAATGTTAGTTATTGGTGACGTCGATGCACAAAATGTCATTGATATGCAAGAAAAAGAATCCACCATGAGTTTATCCATGTGAGATAGGTAAATCTCACCCGTGGGATCAGATTTGCAACCAGGAACTCAGCAGAGCCTCGTCCCTGGATATATTTCTGACCCTCGGGTGAGATTTACCCATCTCACATGGATACTCATGATGGATTCTTATAATCTCACATGGATAAACTCATGATGGATTATTTTTCTCCCAGTATGCATTTAGTACAGGCATACTTCAATGATTTTACGCTAGAATAAGGCGATGTCACTAACGCGACGTCATGATGTCTCATGTAAGAGTCACATGTCATTTGAGATAGAGTTATCTCACATGAGGAAAACAGCTATCTCACATGACCAGAAATGGGGCAATATAAGTATCTTTCATGGGTATCGGTAAAGATCGGGAATTCCAACATGAGGTATAATTGTTTTTAATGGAACCGAGGCTCTGCCAAGGTTCCGATTAAAACAACCGAGTGTTGGAATTTCCCTATCTAAACCGGATACCCATGATTGATTCTTTTTCTTGCATACCATTTATATTCTGCATGTTCACGTTGCCAACTACTAAAGTTATGCATATTTATCTAAACAATGACGTCACGCAACTGTCATTGTTTATATCAGCACGTGACTTTTATTCAACCCACTTCCTCCCCTCCCCGCTGTGTAACAGCAGGCAGAGCACCTTATCTGGTATGCAAGAAAATTTTATTCTGCATTGATATAGTTGATGTTTTGAGAGACTTTTTTAAGACATCTTTCTTGAGTAGAACCAGAACCAGATGTGATGAAGTTGATCTACTTGCCATTTCATACTACGGCACTTTTTTGTATCATTTTAATTATTTAAAAATTCTAGTAAAACAGTGCAGTAAGAAAACATATTTAAACCAAAACAGACTCTTAAAGACACATGGAAATGCTCGATAAAGACCAACAGGCAGTTATATTAAACTTACTAGAAATGTATTGCTGGGTACCACCAGAGGCCATTCGGTACACAGTCTGTTGTGGTGATGTCTGGATCCCCTGCTGTTGACAATTCTGAACTGGTATAGTGAATGAAGTACCTGAAATATAAATCCTAGTGTTATCCTCACACAGCCTCAAACCATGCACAAAATATTTACATTTCTATTGCACTGCCTTTAAATGAAACACTGCTTCATTTTAATTCTCGAATGGACTAACGGACTAACGGACTGTGCGATTATTATATGCCTGCCCTCCCTTCAGGGGGCATATAAAATGCCTGCATTAATAATGCTATTTTCAGTTATTTGTGATCGATTGCTTTCGGAGACTACTCATAATATTTCCGACTTTGAATCGGAAAAAAAAAAATTCAATGGCAGAGGTTCTAAATGGCGTTGTTCTGAAACAGTAATGAGTTGGACATCTCTTAATATTTCATAATATTTCCGACTTTGATTCGGAAAAAAAAAAAGTTCAATGGCAGAGGTTCTAAACGGCGTTGTTCTGAAACAGTAATGAGTTGGACATCTCTTATGATGATGACCAGTATATATTTTACACAAATGAGGTATGCTCTTTTTTTACCACATTATAAAGACGAGAAAATTATTTTGTGTTTTATCAGCTGAAAGTTATGGCCAATTTACCTTTAAACCTATAAACAATAGAAACAGACATTAGATGTTTGTTTGAGTTTTACATCATTTTTAGCATATGTTAGGCCATACAATTATTTGACGGTCATAACGGACATTAGAAAAAATGTAAATATAATGTATTTTAACTACCTGGCTGAAGAATAAATCCTGGAGGTAAGCCAGGGAACTGAAGTGATATGCCACCCCCTGTGTTAGCTGGCTTTGTTACTGTTGTTGCCTGCGGACTATTTAACGATGCTGTCATGGGCTGCTGCATAAGGGTAGCCATGGAAACGGCTGAAATGACAAATATATATGGTAGTTTCAGGGCATCATTTTAATGAAATGCTAAAACAGGAGTAGCATTACATATCATTGCTGGGGGAGGTCAGGGACTGAACGTTTTCAATATCGCTTGTCAGACATTTTAAAAGGATACACGGCAATATATATATTTTTAAAACTTGCGGCCTCCAGTTAGGTTTTCAACATAAATTGCATTTGTTCAATCATAAATATTAATTATAAGGATAGCATAAACAAATTATTTTTGCATATTACTAACTGTTGATTACATCACCAATATTATATTCAAACATATGGTAAAATAAAACAGTCAAGTATGTCAACTTTCTAATTTTACATTACTAATAAAATTCCATCATGGTAAAATCCTTTAAAAGTATATAATTTTACAAATACTGCCTTTCTTATTCAACAGCTGAACATATATAAAAGTGTCAGTTTCTAACACAATTATAATCATTTGTGTTTTAAATTTACTCTCACACATTCATGACAACACTAAGACAAAATCGAGAGGTGAATGTGAAAATGTTGTAACTATAGATCAATAGTTTATATTTTTCCCATTAAAAGGGCACACGGCGATCTTGATTTTTTAAAACAAACGGTGTCCCGTTAGTTTTCAACATAACTTAATTAATATTAATTAATCGAATAATTCAAAGCAAATTGTTTTTACATATTACTTTAGATAAAATTGCACCAATTATTCATTTAAAAATTTGATAAAATATTAAAGAAAACTGAAATTTGAAATCTAAATTTTTTTATTTAATTATATGCAAGCATTTTAAAGTCAAAATGAGATTAATTAATCAAGGTGTTAACGTTAATGCTTGAATAAAACTTCTGATTGCCGTGTGTCCCTTTAAAGAAACTAACCCACCAAGTAACGGCAAAAGTACACTGTAAAACCGTTCACCAAAACTCTATCCATGTGTTCAGGATATATAATAATGCATATGTGCTGATTAAAACTATTAGATTTTTCAAGGGTTCTTAAAATACCCGTGATTGAATATGCGTAAAATGAATTATGAGCTAGTTAACTCTTAATCGAAGCTCCAGTTTTGGGGTTTGGCCTGGCTGGTTAAAGACATTTATATTGTGTCTATAGAGTTTGGATTCTCAAAATATGTAAGTTATTTATACATACCTCGTCGTCAGTAGGTTTAAAAATGGTGTACATTATGTTGTAAAAATTGGCTGTTGTTGTACTTTAACCCCCTCGAAATCAATGTTAGCTGAGTCTGATTACACTAAGACCCAGGATGAAATGTCACAAACCTGTCGTTGTAGGCTGATGGTTAGTATTGATCTGGTATGTCTGACCCTGGATGGACTGGGGTTGTAAGGTTGTCTGTTGTGCCTGGAGCATCTGCGATTCTGTGTTACAGTTGTTGGACAGGGTGTATACAGGTTTGAGCCCACCACTGCTGGGGTCTATACTCATCAACTGAAATTCAGACATACAAGTCAGTACTGTAAGTTTTTACCTCAATCACTGAGACATACAGTATCATAACGGGAGAAAATTCAATGGTTGGAAAGATAAGTAAATTGGGTAGGATTAATTTTTGAGGGTAGGCAGGCAAACAGCAAACCAACAATTTGTTATGATTGGCCTTGGTATCAGTGTTTATCAACTAAATTTAACTATAACTGGTGGCTTACCAATTAAAATGTTAACAGTTTTAACTAAAAGCAGCATTTAAATTTCTCATAAAAAAATCAGTGTTTATTACATTTCAAGAATATGAATAGTCATCTAAATAAGTTATCTTTCATACTGCTTTTCAAAACCAATAGAGAAAGAAAATTGAAAAAACAAAATGCCTTAATGGAACTGCATGATTACAGAAACACAATTGACTATGCTGCTTTCCAAAAGCAGCAAAAATCTAACAGCATATTTAGAGCCATTATAATTTACAGCAAGTCTACAGACCCTTGATGCACCTGCTGATGCTTACTTGCCATAACAGAGTGAAGAGCCATAAATGCCTTTTACATGTGTCTGGAGGTTTTTGAGAACTTGCAAATGGCCTAGTTATTCTGGGAAACATATATCATACATGGCCTCCTATCATAAAGCCAAGTTGTCTTTTAGTGCAACTGTTAACAGAAGTTAATGCCATATTTTGGCAAAAAATAATTTTTTGGTAAACAGTTAACATAGAATGATTTTCTAAACACAGAAACTGTTCAAACACATTTTGCAAAACAATAAAGCAAATATGTTAGTGAAAATTAATAATAGTAGAAAATTTACAATAAACTCTTGGAATAATGTTCCTTAAATTGATTCAGCTGTTTTTTATAGCAACAGATTATCACGAACGAGCGTAAGCAAGTTGAGTGGAAAAAAAAACACGAAGGATTTCCATATAATCGATCACAACAGTTAAATAATCTATTTATTACATTTTTAATCAAATTATGTATGATTTTAACCAGAAATTATTCGCTTTATTTAGCGTTATCGGCAGATGACGTGGACATCACAAACATGTTATTGACGTCATAACTTAACGTCGCAGTTAGTTATTTTTGTGTTCGGAGTTAGTTATTAATATTTAGCGATTATGAATATTTCTTCACTGAGAAATCCCAATCTTTCACCCATAGAAATGTAATAAATAAATGTATCCACGCTTTTCCAGTGTTTTAATGCCTTATATAAGTGCTCCCGAAAAATGGTACCATTCTCAATCACAAAAAGTATGGTATGTTTTTCTTCCAATTGAAGTGAAAAAAAATTCTAAACTATTTATGTTTTTTAGTATAGGGTGAAACTTTAAACATTATTATTTTTTTGGTGAAGGCAATGAAATACTACAAGAGAATATATACATGGTAACGTGTTTGCAAAGTATTTAAGTATGCATTATTGCTATTGTTTGATTGTGAAAAATTTCCCGATTTAAGGTAAAACAACGCGCATTACCAGTTGGAAGGTTACTACCAGTTGGAAGGTTACTGGTACCATTCCCAAAAGGTTGAAAAAAATCGATGTTTTCAGTAACAAGCCTGTCCCATATGCTCAAAACTAAAATGGTGAACAAAAAATAGTGGGAATTGCCCTTTTTTTAGTGGGTATGAATACAGAAACATCAAACCCATATTGTGTTATGCTCAGCCTTATAACTAGAATATTCAGTAGCAAGCCTGTCCGTAATGCTCCAAATATGCATCATTATCTATAACGGTTTACAAGAAGCAGTAGCAGCGCCTGTCTTATCTAAATATCCACCCTCCCAGTGGCAGGCATCAGCAGCATAATCAGCCAATATTCTGGAAAGGAAATACCTCACTTACCCACCTGCGAGACAGCAACAAAACCAACATGAGCAGCAAATGTCAAGAGACTGCTGTAGGGTAACGAGTAAAGGAAGATACACGGAACGACTTTAAAAATGCAACATGGAAATAAAGATAACTGACATATTTCAATAGAAATTAAATTTTAATTTCGTCTATTCTATTTAACAATATCTACAGATGATTTGCTGAAAATTTCATTCAAGTTGATCAACAATAAACTTGTTAAATTCAGAGCATAACAGCTAGTACGACCCCCAAAAGCAAAAGTCACAAAATTAATACCCGGTATCAGCTGCCCGGTATATCCCAATATGCGTAGGAGATGTCAGGCATGCATTGTCGCTAATGGTGGATATAGTGATTTTTGCTTTTGGGGGTAGTACTGTTATATTTTGAATTTAACAAGTTTAATACTGATCAATTTGAATGAAATTTTCAGCAATTAAACTGTAGATATGGTTAAATAGAATAGATGAAATTAGAATTTAATTTCTATTGAAATATGTCAGTTATCTTAGTTTATTTCCCTGTTGCGTTTGTCGTTCAGTGTATGTCACTTTGCATGACGAGCAAACAGGCCAAAGGGACCTCTTAAGAGACCTCATTTTATCAATGCTACACTTTATTTTATTACTTCATTATTTTTTTATTAAATTAGCGACCAGTCCACATTATGATTTATTGTATCTTCTAGAATGGTGGAAGGCCCTGTACGTCCGCCGTGCTGAAAATGTTGGGCGAGCTACAATTTGAGTAATTGTTACCCAGTCTTCTCCAAACTTTGTGAAATGGTATATGGGCCTCTCAGGCAAGTTTGACAATCGGCCCTTCGAATAGTAAACATTCAGGAAATAAATATTTTCCGAAAGACTATTTCTTCATTTATATATGAAACAATAGCGGATACATCTGCATCCTACGGACACATTTTATAACTTTGGTGTGCCCTTAGGCAAGACACTTAACCAGCCGTCCGTGTCCATCGGGTGGGGACGTAAACCATGTGATACCATCTGATTATCCTACAAATTTTACTTGAAATCTATCTCGAGCTTCTAAGTTCAAATTGCCACAACATTCCTTATTTCTCTGAGAGAATATAATTTCACAGTTATAAAATATAGCTCACTACATATCTGGATTATAAATGCTCTACCAGGTTCTCCTTTTTTGCTTCCAGGCACCATGGAAACAACTGAAGGATTATACACAGTGCTACTTCAGGTTAAAATAAGAAAGATATAAACTGTAAAAAAAAACATTTATGATTCTTTTCTCGAATTTGTAGACATTGCAGCTCTTGATATAACCCAATAAATAACGGCAGAAGTACACTACAAAAACGTTCATCAAAAATAATATATATACCGGTATGCCGATTAAAAATACAGGTTTATTCATGAGTTTTTAAAATACCCATGATTGAATATCCATAAAAAATAATTATGAGTTTGTAACTCGATGTCCTAGTTTTGGGGTTTGGCCTGGCTGGTTAAAGCCTTTTATATTGTGTCTATAGAGTTTGGATTCTCAAAATATGAATTAACGTTATATACATATATTATGCCTCGTCGTCAGTAATTTTATTAACAGATTACATTTGTTGACTTGTAAAAATTGCCTGTTGATGGCGGGACGGAGACTTTAACAAAGCAACTCAAACATATTGCTGTTCAGTTATCATTAAAAGATTATGAGTATGTTTCTCACAATTACTCTAGATATACTAAAATAACAAAATATAACTTTTTCTATATTACTTTTAGAAAAAATTGGTGTTCAAACGTAAAAAAGAAATGGGCCAGAGTCGATAATTGATATTAAACAATGGAATACACGTTGCAATATTATAATTCATATATCATTGGAAAGTTTGCGTTACTAATCTATCAAAGCTGAAAACGTTATTAAACTTAGAATAAATTGACAGAGAAATGATATTGTAAATTACCAAGGTGTCAGTGTTAAAATCGTGCAAAGGTTTTAATAATATATGAGCCATAATGCATATTATAATATCATAATTTTGAAATACATACATCACTTGATAGAGATACTTATGAACAACTTAAACCCGAAAACCATTTTTAATTTGAGTTATAGCGAAACAATATTGCGAAGTAACCAAGGGTCCGTGTAAAAAATATGCATTAAATTCAAAATTGCACTAGCGGACACAGTGGGGGGCACACCCGGCGCACGCACCCCCCTAAAAATTTCGTCATGTATGTCCATGTTACTGTAGATAAAATATCAAACAATTTCGATGCACGCCCTCAGTATAAAAAAATTCTCGCTTGTTCGACGCATAATGGCTAATGAGTGGTTTAATTAACACATTGTTAAATCCTTTTATTTGACAACAGATTTTTTTACCCTATCAATGCACTACCGCAACCATTTTATGTGGCTAGAAACGGACCCGAAAATTTACCAAAATCTTACGCCACCCACCAAACAATTTAGATGCACGCCCTCAGTATAAAAAAAAAGTCTCGCTAGCTCGACGCATAATGGCTAATGTGTGGTTTAATTAACACATTGTTAAGTCCTTTTATTTGAAAACAGACTTTCTTACCCCTATCAATGCACTACTACAACCGTTTTATGAGGCTAGAAACGGACCCGAATATTGACTAAAATCTTACGCACCCCCACTAAGCTGAAAACCTGGATCCGCCCCTGCATTGAGTATATCCGCTGCTATTATAGTTTTGCACGTTTTCAATAATGACCCCTACCTCATTTGTATCATGATCTCTTGTCAATTCCGGCTCGAATTTAAAAACGTGTTTGGATTTTGATGAGTTCAGGGATATACGCATTACAATAGTCGTATGTCTATTCCGGTTTACAACTTCAACTATAACTCCTGGTCCATTTCTTTTTTACCGAGTATATATTACACACATCTGTTATAGGGAACAGACGGACTGAGAACCTCCAGACAGACGTATCCCAGTAACACATATTACACCACTGAATAATCGGCTTTAATATAATAATATCATAAAAATTAAAATTAATCTTACATCAATTACTTGTACAGCAATTATATACTGAACGGAAAAAGAAACGGGACACGGGAATTTACGCTATATATTGTATATACTGCACACTTAATTCCTTATATTCCAAGGAAATCCCAAGATGTTTTTTTTGTGTAAAAAAACAGTTGCAGTTAGTTAGAGAAAGGACACAACTGTGATGTTGTAGACGTTTTAATCATACATGTTGTAACAAGAAATTCATAAATGTTGAAGTTCCTCTTTGAAAAATTGAGCCAGTTCAGTACTGTATTTAACGTAAAGAGTTTGCATACTAAGTTTGCTCACATGCTTGAGCCAAACGCGTACTCTTTCAATAATGAAACTTTGCAGGAATACTATTTGCTGTGTTACGCGTTGTTTTAGTATTTTTTCCGAAAAGAAAGATCTTACGTAGCCATGTACCATTCGATTAACAGTAGCAAATTGTACATACAATATATAGCGGAAATTCCCGTGTCATGTATCTTTTTCCTTTCAGTATAGAATGTACATGTACATGCTGTTATCATTGGTGATAATTCAGAAAAACACACTCATCTCTTTTGTGCTGTGATTGGTTTGTTTGAATGGTGTTTTAAGTCATTTTTAGCACATGTTAGACCATATATGATGGTCTATTCTTTGTGGTAGAGGCAGTCTACCCTATTTTTCCAGCGTGAAACCAGTACCATATAATACCTCACGTCATCCGTAAGAATCGACACTTCCTCGATATTGTGCGTACAGTACTTTTCAGTGAAAATGTCAAAACAACTCCAAAAAGTGTGTTATTAAGAATGATTAATAAACAATCATTACAAGCATGATGAACTTCATGTATATATTTTTATACTTGTTTCGGAAGAAATGTCATAGGACCTTGTCATATACAAGTTTTAAAAAAAGATCAACATTAAAGGGACAATGTCCGTAACTTTTAGCTTATAAAACACACACTTATTATGTTCGCAAACATTACACACTAAACATTATTGAATATTTACTAATTAAAAGCAAGATTGTTTGACGGAATTCAACGTACAAAAAAAAGAAAAACCGCTTTGGGAATTTGAACTCGCAGCTCGAACTAAAAATACACATATAATAATGAGCGTGAGCGTGAAGTTGTCCTTCGCTCCCGACTGAGCTAAGCGGGCTATACATATTACTCAATACATACTATGGTGAAAACCTAATGCGCTAATGAAAGTCACATTATCGTAGAAAAGGTAAATATTGTGGGTCCCACTTTATTTACAAATAATAATTAAAGCTTCTTTTTTTTCAAACTCACGAATGTATTACTACAGACTTCTTAGGCTCTATCCTCATGTTTTCATGTATACATTTCACTGAATAAAAGTCAGACGGTTATTTGGTTATGCTCAATATCTGCTTACTTACGGACAGTGTCCCTTTAAAACATACTTTTTTTATCTTGAATTATCATTTTAGTAAAAAAAATGTGGGTGGAGGATGGAGTTAGAGTCCATATATGTTTGCATTTTAAAGTAAAAATACGAATGAGGGTTGCAATTGCCTGTGTATGTTTTGAAAGTTATGTACATATGTAATCGAAAATTAATCATTTTTCCTCCTTTTAGTGAAATTTTGGAGTTACAAAAATGTGTCTTCTTCAAAGACGTCTACTGAAAAAAAAAGCATGATGACCTACACCTTTTTTTTTTTATAATTTTGTATCTAAATGATAACAAAGAAGCCTCTGTCCTTTCCCAGCCAACCTCCTTAATAGTTTAGACAAAGCAGAAACTGAGAGAGTAGGAGCTACAGTACATCCTGACAGTGTGGGAGTTACTGTATTTCCTGGGAGTGTGGGAGCTACGGTACTACCATGGATTGTAGGAGCTGTTGGTGAGTAATGGAAGCACATGGTTAAAATGTTCCAGGTAAGGGCAGTCAGCCAAATTAAGATCCTGGATATACACCCCCAGATCCTGCAGCACAGCAGATTCTAGGCTATATACCTACCTATACACAATCAGTTATCACATGCAATTCTAGTATTCTCTGTCTGCAATTCTAGTCAGGTTAACAGTTTTTTGCCTGTAAAGGCAAAATAGAGTAACTATAAGCTCCCATATATAATTCTGGTTTTATAACACATTGTCCTTATGATTGTGTAAATGTATGCTGAATAATGTTTATGTTGATTCTTACGAATGGCATGAGGTATACACTATGGGTTCTTCCCAAGAAAAATGGGGTTGGCTGCCTCTACCACCAAAAAATGGACCTAAAATGTGCTTAAACCCCAGCGTTCGTTAGGCCCTACCACCATTATGTATACACTGTAGCCAGGTACAGCTATTAGTAGATGCACATTTAGGAATAAACACTTTGTTCTAGAAAGTATTGTAAATAAATACATTATATAACTAGAATTATCACTGTAAGTGATTAATACCCCCACAATACCGCCTTGTCACATAAACATGGCAACCACAAGAAAACAATGGTCTAGTTTAAACATATTTATTTCCAAAAAACGTACATGGAAATGGGGTCCGGCCACAAGTTATTACAACATTAGAAGTCCCACCCTCCCGCTAGAAAATATTCTGTCGACCCTTTCATGAGTTATCGTCCGGACACCCTTTTTTGGGCAAGTTCTAAGTTGAAAAGGGGTCATAACTCCGTAAAAAATTGGTGGTTTGTAACCAAAGTCAAACTTGACCTGTATTTTATGGTCTTAAATCTGTGTACCAAAAATTATTTAAATCCGTCGACCCTTTCATGAGTTATCGTCCGGACACCGTTTTTTTGGGCAAATTCTAAGTTGAAAAGGGGCCATAACTCCGTCAAAAATTGGTGGTTTGTAACCAAAGTCGAACTTGACTTGCATTTTATGGTGTTATACCCGAGTACCAAATATTATTTAAATCCATCAACCCTTTCATGAATTATCGTCCGGAAACCAACAGACCGATGGACGGACGGATGGACCGACAAGCTCACTCCTATATACCCTCCCTAAACTTCGTTTGTGGGGGTATAATTATTTTGATATATCTGTTTAGAGTAATGTTTAGTATTTTTACATGCCAAATTGTATGGTTTAAAAATGCTTTTTATTTAGAAATTTGTGATTAAACCTCTCTGAGCAGCATAAAGCATAAATTGATCAGAAAAGTTTCTCTGGGGTCAATTTGGGATTTTTATACTCAATCCTGACCTTTAAAATATTAAAAAATGTCTATGAAATCTTAATATTCTCTATTACATTTAAAGTTACAATGCAACCTCCAAGTAGAAAGGACAGGGGGAAATAATCAGCTTTGTCCAGTTTCAGTCAATTGTTACATTAGGCCTAAAAAAAACAACACTACACTATTATATACACCTAATTCCACGTAATGTTCCAGATATATCTCAATGTGTTTTGTACAAAAAGGGGCTACAACTAATTACAGAAAGGACAACTCTGTCTATTGTAGTACTTTAATCTAAGTATACTTTGTTACACGAAATTCATAAATGTTGAAGTTTCGCTTGAAAGGGTCAAGCCATTTCAGTAGTGTTTCATGTTAAGAGATTGCAACGTTATAGTCGAAATTTGCTCACCTGTTCGAGCCGAGTGCGCATTTTGTCGATAATGAAACTTTAAAGGGGTAACCATTGGTGTGTTTGGTGTTGTTTAAACCTTTTTTTCCAAAAGGACATGTCTAATGTCGCCCTGTACCATTTGATTAGTAGTAGCATATTAAACATACAATATATAGCAGAAATACCCATTATGCGTTTCTTTTTCTTTTCAGTATAAATACCGATTCTTTAATTAGGAATAGCCATATCTATATATTAGTCACATATTATATTCAAACATCCTAATCTATTTTGAAATGAAATGAGATTTTGCTGGAATAGATACAAAATCTCTTTGAGAACAGATCTCTGCCAAATTTCCCTGGTAAAATAAATGAGCCTAAAGTGGGCGGGAGATATCATTGCTCTAAAATGCACATACCTATAACATGAGAAATCATGCCAAAATGGTTGGAACTCTACAAAGGTGAAAATACTATTTATAACATATATGATATCCTGCAGACATTCTGACTGGCAGTAAAACACATTCGCTACTACCTGGAGATTCTGCCATTACCAGCGCCAGAACACGAAATATATATATGGCTAAAGCCCATAATGGTGAATGATAATCTACCATTAGAATAAAAGATAAGAGAACAAAATGAATTGTTTCAAGATATATGGACGGTTTGACGGTCACCAGTAGATTATATGGGTGTTACATTTTATTGCTAAAAAAAATTATTATTATAAATGCATTCTGTAT
The DNA here is from genome assembly GCA_037043455.1 of Cyrtodaria siliqua. Taxonomy (NCBI): domain Eukaryota; kingdom Metazoa; phylum Mollusca; class Bivalvia; order Adapedonta; family Hiatellidae; genus Cyrtodaria; species Cyrtodaria siliqua. The sequence goes on along the minus strand of JAWPHD010008968.1, from coordinate 58,812 downwards.
AATCCCTAATAAACGCCCCTCACCTAATAAATGACCCCCACCATTTTTTCAGAAATATATTTTTTAAAACTTACCAAAGGTTCAAGTTAATCTATTTAATTCACAATGGACATGTAGACTTTAGTTTTCTTGGTAAAGAAAATCATTAAAAATGTCTGATTTAAAAGTTAAATTATGTCTTTTTGGTCTCAAATAAACGCCACCTTTTCAAAAATGCTATGCCCCCGGGTGCGTTTATTAGGGATTATACGGGAATTTGAAACTGAAGGATATTAATTAATTGCAAAGAGGGATTGACTCGAAATTCTTAAACATGGTGTATAGTGTTCAATTAAAGTCACAGGGGTAGAAAACAAAATTCATACATCTAAATAACGGGTATGTCCAACCAACTCCTAAAAATCATCCCGAAGTCACGTTATTCCAGCAAGATAATGCCAGGCCACACTCAGTTACAAGTGACGTGACGTTGCTGGGATAACGCGACGTCGGGGTGATTTCTTAAGAACTGTAAAATGTCTGGACATACCCAGCATCAATTACCACAGACCTAATAACAAATAGATAAAAAAAATGTGAAATTATCTTAATTTCAGGAGACACAGTGCAGAGAAATTTCGCAAAGTATTGCCTGACTTTAAATCAACCATCATAATAACCTTACATGACTGTTGAAAATGACGTAAAACAGTAAAAACACCATGCAAACAAACAAACGAACGAACGAACGAACAAACAAACAATCACACACACATAACATGAAGAGTTTTATGCATTTACGTTTCATTTATGTCAAGACACATCACAATTTTATTTCTCTTCCTAATGGTGGTATTTTCCTTACTTTAACATGTTAAGCAAAAAAGGAACTTGAAGGAAAGTTTCACTACGTCAATTGCTTGGTTTCTATGGGAAAAGTTAAAAATGATATTTTTTAACTTTATTAAAACAGCATTTTATACAAAAAATTGTAATCCCATTTTGCTATTTCATCAAAATCAATGACTTTTTGAGATAGTTATTAAAAAGGAAAAGTTATGGTGCCATGTGATATTTTGGCTTCTTTCTCTTAAGTTATTAGGTCTGAGCAATTACTAATCAATTAAGTCTTCTTACAGAGAAATGTTTAACCCTTAACCCGCCACATATATATTAATGGACTGTTCTTTCTTTGAATTAAGACTATTCCATTTACGCGACAAAGGGGTGTTTTTGGGAAAATGACTGATCAGCAGCTGGACATTATAAACCCTGCTCAGCCTGTGAGTTACTCGCAGGCTGATCTGGGTTTACAATGGACGCCAAGGCTATTATAGTCTTGCTTAGCGGGTTAATGTTTAATACATTTTTGATTAAGTTGCTTGTAAATTCAAGCTATAAAATTAATGAATAAATTAATACTAATGAATCAATTTTAGGAATTAATTAGGCTGTAACTGTTATTGGTCGTAAAAATCACTCAAAATATATTTAAATTTCAGTGCTCAATGCAAAACTACTGTATCTTGTTAGTGATTCATATATAGTTAAAATAGTTTGGCATCCAACTCCTGTTAATTATTATTCTTTCATAGTCTATGTAATAACCCCCCTAAAGGCAGTAATAAATATACAACATCTGATGGGCTTTACACATGTATGTACATGTATGTGATTAAATGGTAGCTCCTGTAGAAATCTGACCTTCTTTGTGTATATTTCTCAAAACCAGATGTGGGCATATTTGGCATCAGCAGCTGCTACTGTGCTTATGGAGAGAAGCTCTGATTTCAAACTGATAAGCATACATGTACAGAAATAGACTGGCTTAAGACATTGAATTTGGCAATTTGGTGTTTCTTGCTAAACTACAAGAAATAGTGCATAATTAGACTCATCAGTGCTCCAAGGCAATAATTAATCTTAAAAGTCTGCTGCTTTTGAAAATGGACGTGGTTTAAAAGGGACAGGCTCACAAATATTTCTACTTGTCCCCATATCCCAAGTTAACTTACCATACATGTAACAGTCACTGTTATAAAAACAAGCTTTCCTAATTTGCTTAAAATGTTACTTGGGACAAAGGAATTAACAGAACTTTGAATATTATTTAATTCTCTAATTGTTACTATCTTTTTCAAACTGACATCCTCCCTCAAATCGAATATCTTTTTTTAAAAAAACTTTATAAAGAACTGCAAAAGTTAGCCAGGAAGGAAATGTATAATGTATAATGGTGATATTTCTTGTTCCCGACAAACAAGGCCAGGCCCAAACAGATTTAAAGGGGCTCTAGCTGAACTTTTTTTGAACACTGCCTTTAGAGTGAACACAAACTGGACTGCTGGAAGATACGGAAGCAATGCTGTACGTTACCTTTCCGTTTTCATCGTCCACGGCATATGTGAGTTCCGTTTCTTCGAACCCCCCAGGATTCATCCTCTGTGCCACAGACTGTTGTTGCCCAGGGGCCAATGGTGGAGGGTCAGGAGAGTTCAGGCAGGTCTGGATTAGGGCTTTTCCACTCTCGCTAGTGATCATGGGCTGGAGTTTGCGTGTTGCAAAGGTATAGACGTGACCAGTCTCACTGGCAACCAGCAACATGACCTGGGTCCCGGTCAATGTGGACAGTTCATAGGCCTGGTAGAGAAATAAATCACATGAATATACAATATGACTACCAATGCGTGCATCATGTGATGCAAATTTGGCTCATTAATCGTTAATATTGATAGCTAAGCTATCTGCAGTTCTAAAAAAATTATTGAACGGAAGCCACAGTTAAAAAAGTATTCCAGGTCACGCTAACCTAGTCGTTCTGGCCAATTATCAGCAATAATGAAATCAACATTACTGCAATTGCACCATTTAACGTAAATATAAAGAAACTGCTATATATATGTAAACTACTTCCCGGTCGCAACCTGATGATGATTATGTCAAAAATAAACACTGTATATCTGCAGTTTGGTATATGGCGCGTGCTGTATGATCAAAAAAGACTAATGGCGCTGACGAGAACGTAAAAAGCTGAAACATACGTGGCTATGTTGCTGCGTAAGCCGACAATTTTCGTCGCGATTTTATTGCTTAGTAATTTGTGTCCGATGCAAAAGAGGTCACCCGTCTGTGACAACAACAAGAAAACTGAGATACAAAGTAGCACAGGCCCACCATAACGTTTGAACAGGAGACCTTATAAATAAAGAAAGTGAATATAAAGAAGCATCTAGATGTTTCATACCTAACTAGCAATCTATCAATCTTTGGTGTATTTCCATTGTATTGTGCGGTAATAAAAGCAGATGGTTCCAGACATAACAATAAAGACAATTTCCCAATTTAGGTTTTTATTTTATTTGTTTCTTTAATTAGTTTAAATTATGCAAATATGATCACTTCCAATTGTCTCATCTGAATAAAACAATGAAAAATGAACTTACTACATGAGTTATAAATAAAGTAAGAAAACATCAAAACAATACACTTGTTAGAAACATTTGACACGTTGCTCTTTCGTATCCCAAATCCCCAGCACATAGCGAGTTACTACATAAGGTAGACAGGTTTTGGCATCCTGAATGGCCCAAAACTTTATTCACAGAGATACATGACAGCGGATGGTTGCCTTGTGTACATATCTATCAAACATAGTTAGACCATAAACTACTACTGGACGGCGTATCCTCTCTAGAAATATATAGGGCATTCAATTCAGCACCAGCAAATGGTACCGCTTGAGCATCAACAATAACTCCAGCCACATCTATTAACTAAATACATGTAGGCTGTATAACAAGTGTAAGGCCTAAAAATAAAATATGTGTGTTTCCGGTTTCCCGACCGACCCTACTTTTTCACCGCCAACCATAAATATTTTTAGCGAGATGAAAAAATAAAAATAAAAATATTACAATCAAACAACAAATATTTTTATTCAAATGATAATTTTATTAGCCAGAGTTGTTAAGCATCTAATCTGGATCCAAACTGTTTGCAAAGGTTATCAAGAAGTTGCCTTAGTACAAAAATGGCATAATATATGCGAACAATATATATATAAAAATATCTAAAAAAAAAACTTTTTCCTACCTACCTACCCTAACTTTTTCACAGGGTGAAACTAGAAACACACATATTTTTTTTTTAGGCCTAAACCAGAACCCCTCTCTTGGAGTAAACATATTTTATTTCGAATTAGTGCATAAATGCATTTAACAGTACATTAAAGACACATTTCCCAACTGAATGTAGTCGTTGAAAAATCATGGATAGCATGCTTTTTAACTGCTTACTGCTCGCTGAATGATTACCACAGAGACATTATATTGAGGCCCCATCACAGTTTTTTTCTTTTTATTTACTATTACCTTAGTTTTTGATATAAAATATATTGTAACTAAAAACACTAGATTGTTTATTTAGTTCCCGCTTTTTCCGTCCGTCCAAATGTGCGTCCGTGCGTCACACTTTTTTTCCGGAGCATGACTCAAAAGTATGCTTGATTAAAGTGTGTGTGAATGATTAGGACAATGAGATGGAGTGCAGTTCATAGGAACCATAACTCTAGCTTCACTACTTTTTTTAATTATCTCCCTTTTTTGAAAAATCTTATCCGGAGCATAATAGAGTTCCGTACGGATTCATTTTGAATAAGGAAGCACTGGCACTAAACATTACTTTTTTCTGTGTAACTTTCGGGATGAATCCTTCGGTTCTATCGATTCTCTTGTTGTTATTATTAATATCAGAAAACAAACAACAACAAACGAACTAGAAGTGATAATTTTACTGCACCATTCCACCTATGGTCCATATGAGGTTGTCCATACGGATTTGGTAACCACTGTCTACACTGTTCAACAACACACTTTGGCATGATTTCTCTGCGATGCCAGGTGTTGTCTCCATTTCTGGCAGTACTCTTCTTCACAATATATCTTGGGTCGTTCCATGCCCCACAGTTATATAATATCGCTCAAGAAAAACGGACGACGGACAGACAACGGACGGACGAAGAGTGATTCCAAAACATCACATTGAGTCTTCGACTCATGTGATCAAAAACACTGACAGATGACAACGATTCTTGAAGTCCCGATGAGTTTCTTGCATTTGAGATTTACTAAAACATGGCAGAGAAGTAACTGATAATAAAGTATATTGTCCTAAAAATACAAAAACTATTAATTGTTAACACGGGTCTTTTAAGAAAATCCATCTATACATAGTTGTTTTAACATATATACAAGTGCACATAAAATGCAAAACCGTTATAATTTTTACTACATTATTATACACTCTTTATGGGACGGGCCTCATCCTTTGACAAAAAACTAATAATCTCAATTTCCTTGTGCAAATGTATTTCTAACAGCGATTTACAGTTACCTATAGAAATTCTCTCTCCCCCAAATACAATAGGCTCGATATGTGTCTTTTAAGTAAAGGATTAGAATGAAAGAAAACTTATAAAGTTCCTCTCCTTGGAAAACGTGTTTCCAATTCAAGTATGTATTACAGCTATGGAACATACATAGATATGAACCAATTGGTAGAAATATTATAATTATTCTGTGTCACATTGGCTTAAGTTAATATTTGCTTAAACAAATCAAAAAGAAATTAAAGAAAATCAAATATGATGATAGATGGTGAAAGAAAACATAAACAGTTTAAGTGTGGACCCCATATTACAAAAGTTACCAAGAAAGCAAACCCCATAGTATGCTTCTTCAAAAGGACTTCAGACTCTAGCCCAAAACATGCGTACATCAGTGATAGAATATGCCTTGATTGTTTGGGATCCCTACCTCTCCAAGACATCAATGTGCTGGACCACATTCAAAACCAGGCTGCTAGATTTATCTCCGGGGACTACAAGACCATGGAGGGAAGGTGCGTGTTGATGATGCTGGTAGAGTTGTACACCTTCCCAGTATGAACATAGAACTGAACAGACTTGTGTTCTTCTAGAAAGTGGTCGGATATTTGGTACATTGGAGTGTTCAATGCCAGTCAGACCGAAACGTATTATAAACAAAACAAAATACTACGAAGCAAACAATATCAGTGACAATCAATAATACATGTTGTAAGAGAAACAATGTAACACAGAACAATTCAAAAACTATTTTTTTATTAAAGATTCGGTGAAATAGGCCATATAAGTGATAGTCCAGTCAGTGCACATGCAGTACCGGGCTTTCAAACAGCCCCCCCCAAGCTTGTTACTAAACATTTATAATTTGCGTATGCTGCAACACGTCATGTTGCATTTATCCAGATCCAGATCATTTCAAGAATCTAACTGACTGCCCAGTAACCGTCTTGTAGTTTTAAAAATCACCCGTCTCCTCCGAGTGACGTGGATGTATCACCCAGAGCTTGCCACCGGTAGTGTCTGTTAATAGTTTGTAGTCTATACTCTGGGTTGAAAATGTATTTTAATATCCAAGATTCTGTTAAAAATTTATCCTTTTCTGTACGTCATCATTACATTCATAACATAATGCATATTTTCTTCACTGATCTCTGGCTTTGAGAATACAAAACAGTCCATTTCCTTTTAATTTTTCGGTAAGGACAGAGTGGATTGTTCTTCTTGTAACGCAACATTTTGTGACACTTCAAATAAACACATATGAACTGGATTTCATTTAATAGCAAATTAAACCTTTTTGTTGTACAGTCAATTCCATGAACCTATTTGTGTCATAATCAAAGTTATCGACGATAAACGTAATACGACAACTAGGCTATTAAATAAATGCTTCCTACTTGCGTAATATTTGCTATTCTTGAAGATTTGATGTATGAAAATAGGTTATTGCTCTTTAAACACTATAATAAACGATTACAAATGTAGGCATGGATTTCACTTAAGGTTCAACCGCTGTGGTTTTCCTTCAATAACTTTTTTGCATTGTTACCTAACCACAACAAAGAAGACAGTCGATTGTCTCCACATGATGGATGCAATGAATAAAAGAAATCTTTCTTCATAAATGTACTCACGATATCGTCTGTCAAATGTTGTGATGTGCAACTCTGTACACATTCAACCAATCACGCTACACGTTCACCCCACTGTTTACATAATGGATTTGTAGACAGCATCGTACAGCAAGGTTCTACAACTCTTGCTTTAATTTAACAGAATTATTGCCCCCTTTTATACTTAGAAAATTTAGTAACTCGCTATGTGCTGGGGATTTGGGATACGAAAGAGCAATGTGTCAAATGTTTCTAACACTGGACACCATGTGAATGTAAGCTTGTACATGTATCTCAAAAAAACCTTTACATAATGCTTTGAAACTTCATAAATATAGTCATCATCATTAGACAACATCATAGAGTAAGGTTCTACAACTCTTTCTTTTATTTTAACAAAATTGTGGCCCCTTTTATACTTAGAAAATTGGTTAAAGTTTTGTAAGCTTGTTTCTCGAAAATCACTTTACTTAATTGATTGAAACTTCATACACGTATTCAGCATCATTAGACAACATCACAGAGCCTGGTTCTAAAACTCTTACTTATTTTAACAAAAGTATGGCCCCTTTTATAATTAGAAAAGTTGGTTAAAGTTTTGTATGTAAGCTTGTATCTCTGAAACTACTGAACATAATGGATTGAAACTCAACAGATACAGACAACATCATACAGCCAGGTTCTACAACCATTGCTGTAACACAATTATTGCCCTTGTATACTTAGAAAATTTGGTAAAAGTTTTGTATGTATTAGCTTGTTTCTCGAAAACTATATACCTAATGGATTGAAACTTCACTGATACATTTGGCATCATTAGACAACATCATACAGCCATAATCTACAACTCTCGCTTTTATTTTAACAAAAGTATGGCCCCTTTTATATATACTTAGAAAATTTGGTTATAGTTTCTTAGAAAATCTGGTTAAAGAGAATCTTATTTGACCTATTTTTGATTGGCATTTGTGAAATCTGTGCTATAGGGAATATGACTATATTAATTGATGTGCATCAATTAATTATCCTGTTTCCATGTATTACATACATCATGTCGTAATCAGCAAGTCAAAGAATTAATATTATTTAACTTGGTTTAATACATACATATATATTAATGATAAGATAAAAAAGTTATACAATTATTTAATCTGAAATGGTATTACATAATCATTCAGTTTTTGCGCACAATATGACCTATTTATGTGTCGACGTGTCGATGGCTAAACAAAATTTGAATTGGCTAAAGAATATTGAGGTGGTTTAGCCAATATGGCGAAACAGTTTTTGGTCCAATGAAGAGCCCAGAAGTATATATATATCTATATTATAGGTGCAGTCAAAATGTCCCCTTTGTTGGTCAAAAAGGTCCACCATATTAATTGTTTAGTCAAAACGTTCCCCATTTATTTCTAAATGCTTCCGGATGAACTCGTACTTAAGTCAGCTTGTATTCAAGTCAGCTTGTATTCAAGTCAGCTTGTATTCATTTTGGTTACTCATTTATTGTTTTTAGCTCTACGGATCAAAGATCAGCAGAGTTTATACCATGGCATGATGTCCGTCGTTCGTCCATAAACTATTTTTGTAGCGACTACTCTGAAACTACTGAATGGATTTTCATGAAAATTTACAGAAATGTTGCCCATAATGTGTTTAAAGGTTCCCATGGCTGATCTAGCTATCACAATTTACCATAGCTTAAAGGTCATTGACATCTTGTTTTTGTTACTACTCAGGGTTCTCAATAGACTTTAAAAGTGAAGAGTCATTTGACCCTTGATTCAAAAATCTCCAAGGGTCAAAATTGAAATGTCAAAAGTCAAATATAAATCAAACCAATCGAAGCGCCGTTTTATAAAACATCCTTTAATAACTTTAATTTTAGTGAATTCTGTAAATATTTTATTGCCAAGAAAGGTGTGCAAGGATATGCATTTGAACTTGAAAAACTACAACGTACTATTCCATTTTACAATAATGTGTCATTATGTAAAGATTCAAAGTTATGTAAGGATGTTTTAATCAATTGGGTTCCACATTTGTTAATATTATAAGTTATTGGTGTTATTATAATATATGGCGTTATTATAACACAATCTCTCTTTTTTCTGCTTCTTCGGAGTCTGAGGGTCAGACAGTGCAACCTCATACAGTGCATCCCCGACAGGCCGTTTCGTAGACTGCGATGACATGAACGAAAATATACTTCGTTGCGCCATTTGTTTATTAAACATACATAAATATAAAGTCTGTTACTGGATAGCACAAAAATAGTCCGAAAACACAAAATATCACAATGCGTAAAATATACTTCTTTGCGCCATTTGTTTATTAATCATACATAAATATAAAGTCTGTTACTGGATAGCACAAAAATAGTCCGAAAACACAAAATATCACAATGCGTAATGTCCGGTAAGTTCTGACTGAATGATAACCCAGGTTAAAAAACGCTCTGTTTATGTACATTTCGCCGATTTATAAATATTTAAATTATTCTCATTAAAATTATATTTCTTTAATCTTTAAAACGTGTGTAAAACAAAATTAACAAACAACAAACACAAATAAACAAACAAAAAACATAAATAAAGTCGATTTTATTTTTGCCGATTTTATCTTTTCACACGTTTGACCGTTAGCATCTGTGTTATCTCAGTTCGGTCTAATTAACCGGTAATCAATCAGAAGCCGGTAGCAATCAATTAAACAGTTAATCCAATCAAGTCATAATAGTCTCCATCCGCAAAAAAAACTTATTAACAATAGCAGCGAGTAGATTACACAGTGACACCATTTACAGACAGGTTATTTCCGCCTCTGTGTCCTAAGCTGCGGCAGCAGCGAATTTGATTGGCCGAGAGGAGATCAAGGTCGTCAGGCAAGGTGTCAATCACTGTTATGCAGCGCATGCTCATTGTTGTGATGTTTGGACTATCGAGACAATAGGTCAGGGTTCTGGAAATATTTTGAAAATCCACTTGCCCTGGGCAAGTGGATTTTCAAAAGTCACTTGCCCTGCCCATAATGTCACTTGCCCTGCCCATAATGTCACTTGCCCCACATTTAAGAACACTTAATTGCCCCAAAAATTGGCGCTGACCATTATTCGTGTTAAACGGGACGGACCGCCGCATAATTTGGACCATTATACTTAGTTAGAAAAGGAAGGGAGAATGTATTTTATGAATTAGTTAATAAATTGTATTTATTCATATAAAAAAATCAAATGGTTTCATTTTCTTCTTTTGTGTCTATTACATCTTTGTGTTACTTAAATTATAAAATGATGAGACAGTATACAACCTCATTTTATTACGCCTTCCAACCCCACCAATCACCACACGCACAACCCCATCATTTTTGATGACTATCCAAAAAAAATGCTTGGTAGCTAGTGTATGGAACTTTTAATGTCACAAAAACGTTATTAAAAATATTCACATTATATGAAAGCAAGAGGCATGACTAGGGGTTCCCTAGGAATTGTTTAAGAAGTAGTAGCAGTAACCTTATTTATCAAAAGCGAAAGTTCAGAACTTGAGAAAAAGATACGTGATTGGTTTTGAAATCGCGAAAACCCATGACATGCGCATATCGCTACGTTATGCAACTTATTTGTGTAGTATGCACTTCCATATACGTTTAATTACAGATTATATCAATGAAATACACCAAATACCTCATAAAAGAGCATTGGTAAACGAATGCTTCGAGTAAAAGAAATGTATTTTCGTTACGAAAAAATCTTCGGCAAAATTATCTAAACAAAAACATAACGTCACGTGGGTGAATGGTCTGTCAATCATTATTTTGACACATTAAATTTGCAAATTAAGAAAGAGTTTTCTGATTTGATTGGTGGAAGGTCCAAATGACGTTCGGAGATTTCTGAATTTATGGTTGGAAGGTCACGGACATAATTGCCGCGATTTTATTGGCCGATGGACACACGCCTGACGGTCGTGTCAGGATTGTTGTTTTCAAACGGTGTGAAATGCGTGTGTGGGTTAATTAGGTTGTTTATTGAAATAATGCCACAAATTAAGCTGCCTGGGGCGAGATTGTTGATTTGTACCGAAAGTTGTTTGATCTTATTAACAATTGCTAGCGGCGAAAAACAGCGGCAAGTTTTATTCAGTTATCAAAATGAAATTCTGATATGGCTAGTTTGTCACTTGATTTGTTCTGGAATGGAAATGTCCGTCGGGCAAGTGGCGGGCAACCAGATTTGCGAAGGTCACTTGCCCGCACCCAAAATCCACTTGTCCGGGGTGTCGGGCAACCGTATTTCCGGAACCCTGTAGGTACATGTGTATTGGATTGAAGCTTGAAAGCAAATACACGTGCGTCATCAAAACGCACAGGTGGTAAATTAGCTGCATCAAAATTGGGTCAAATTGAATTTTCCATGCGTCAAAACATGTGTGTACGCATCTATTGAGAGCCCTGCTACTCATCATAAAATGCATTGAAAAGTACAATAGTAGTTAAAGGGAAACAGGACAATATCGCTTTTCTTAAACTAATTTACCACTTAAATTTATTTTGCATAATACTAAATGCTATCCTAGGTTATAGTAATCATGAAGTGGAGTATTTTTTAAAGGTTAAATCATTCCAGAAACAAACCTAGTGAATGACTTTATTTACTATTTGAGTAGTTCAAAGCAAATTATTTGTGCAATTATTACTTTTAAATACTTCAAGATTGCCATGTGTCCCTTTAAATATGAATAATCATTATGTTTGTCTTTCGAGTCACACAATTAAAAAAACAAAAATACACATTATGGTACGTAAATGAATTGAATTGGGGTTTTAAGGTGCACAAACACATGAAAGGTTATATGGCGCCTAACAGGAATGAACATGCCAGGCTCACCTCCATGTACATCGAGATAAAATATGGAGAATGGGCCTAGAACCGTCTCACCTGCAGAGTTGCTGCAAATTCTATTGTAGACACTCCATTTAAGCTGGAGCCAAGTTTATTGGTAAATGATGAGCGAATAATCTTATTTTTGTTTTACAACTTATTAATTGTTTGGAGCATAATGCCTTATATAGAATAATACAATATTACACAAAAATCATAAAATGAGCATGTTTTTTCTTCTTTCTAACCAATTTCCCATTCACTGAACTAATTATTTATTATACCTGGCGACAATCAAACACTTGTCAGGGGCGTTCCTGTGGCTAATTTAGGTATTCGCACCATCGAGTTTTGGATTCACAAATGTGCCTAACCACCCTATACCTTCAGTTTTTATTGCATTTTTAGCCTTCTTATTTGTTTACTTCTTTAATAGCGTCAGTGCGTATGCCCAGGTACGCCCATGCTTGTATAAACATAATAATAATTAGTCAAAACATTTAAAATATTTGTTTTAAGAAAAAATCAATAATTATTCATTATTTTCCAACAAAACAAGTATTTACTTACCGTAAACACGTAAAAATGTCATAAAACAGTTGCTTAAACAAAATAAAAAAAACATATTGTTGGTAGTTGTTTAATAGAGGACATTTTTGGGGGGATCTTTTGACTGGCACCAACCAATAAGTTATAAATACAGGTATGTAAAAAACAATTTGCTTTGAACTATTCTAATAATTGATATTAATACTTGCAAATATAAAAGCTATGTAGAAAAACTAGCAGATTGCCAGAGTTTAAAGTTTGAAACAAATCAGGTGTCTCCTAATGCATAAAATAAAGTTACACTGCTTTTTTTACCAGGAGCATCCAAATTTATTTAATAGCAAAAGAACAGTCTAAAATAGTCATGACTCTTTTATTAAACACTTATCAGAGATAACGACACCGGTTCATACACAAAGAATCAATCAATCAGTAGTAATTTTGCTCAATGACCACAGATCAATACACGTAGTTGTGTAGTAGCACCACCAAATTAGGCAAATGTAGGTCAAGACACACTTTACGACCAGGCGACCTACCTTCTTCATGATGCCGGTTTTCCTTTTGCTAAATGTCGTGTATCGACGCAACTTGTTTTCAATAAATTCCATTTTGATTTTGACTCTCCCTTTCGTCTTTTTTCCAGGTTTGACGCCGGCCTTCATGTCAAATCCGTCATCATCGGAATCGTCGTCAAACGTTGAGGGGTCTACTTGCTCAAAAGTAGTTTTATTTCCTTCAAAATGTCCAGGAAAAGCAGACTGACTGCCTAAATGTCCCCCATTTAATAAATCCATATTATACATTTGTGGTGGTGTTTGTTATTTCAGTCCTTTTCGGATTCAAACTCAGCTGTTTACCGTATTCGATCAAGCAATTTTAGTCAAAGAACCTTGTTTGTGAGTTTTCCAAAACGGGAAGGAGACCGCAGCACTACTTTCCGACTACATTCGCATACAAAATAATCCATAGGCGAGAGTGGGTACTACATTGTATTCGTATTAATCCTGTATTTTGTAAAAATTAATCGCGAATAAAACATAGTGTTCAGTCATATGAAACATGTTTACTGTAATCCAATTTTCGTTTTATAATTCTAATTGGAGTCTTGTTTTACTCTAATTAATTCTCGTATCAATGCGCAAAGAGAAAAATAGATCGCTCCATGTATGGCAAATGTACTCCCCAAATATGGGTTAAACGTCCAAATATGGTTATTGTCAATAACGAAATAATCAATGGAGGGCATGTCCATTCTTTTTAAGGACTTACGTTATAGACCCGAGTCTTGTGCTGCCTATATTTTTTATTTTATTTATATTTTTAGAAAATTTGAATAATTAAATGTTTAACACACATACAAATGTGATATTTGAAAAAATATACAGACAACTTGCCAGAACTAATCAGAATCATTTGTTTTCTAAATTTGAAGAACTTTGCTAACACACAGATCTTTTAAATTTAAAGGGACACACAACAATCTTGATATTTTTTTTAAAACTCGTGGCGTCGCGTTATTTTTTTCACAGACAATAATTTGTTAACAGTTATAAGGTCTGTGTTCGTTTCCTACTGATCTGCATAGATCTATAAAGGGTGCACGTGGCACTGTTGGTTGTTTTTAAATGGACATACGGCGGCAGTCTTGATTTTTGAGGAAAAAAAACTCACTGCGTCCAGTTAGGCTTTCTACTTAACTTGCATTTGTTCAATTATTACTATTATTTATAAGAACAGTTCAAAGCAAAGCGTTTGTGCATATTATCAGGGTCCAATATTATCAGGGATGCAAACTGAACATACAGCTGCTATTATTAACTGTTGAATATATTGCACCAATAACTATATTGCACCAATAACATATTTAAATATATATATGGTAGAATAAGACGAACACAAGAAAACTCAACATTTTTGTGAATTATATGCAAGAAGCGTTGAAAGTCAAAATGATACTGGATAAACAAATCGAGGCTTGATAAACACTATGTTTGATGTTTGATAAACACTATGTTTGATTTTGATGTTTGATAAACACTATGTTTGATGTTTGATAAACACTATGTTTGATTTTGATGTTGATAAACACTATGTTTGATGTTTGATAAACACTATGTTTGATTTTGATGTTTGATAAACACTATGTTTGATGTTTGATAAACACTATGTTTGATTTTGATGTTTGATAAACACTATGTTTGATGTTTGATAAACACTATGTTTGATAAACACTATGTTTGATTTTGATGACTATGTTTGATGTTTGATAAACACTATGTTTGATGTTTGATAAACACTTAATATTGCGGTATGTCACTTTACAACTCGCGGCGTACCGTTTTTGTTGGGTTTCTTTTCTGCATAACTGCATATTTTCAAATCATTATTCATTATTATTCAAATAGTTTAAATGAAATTATTTTTGCATTTTACTTGTAAATGACTATATTGCACAAGTAAATTGTGGATGATAAAGAAAGAAAATTGAAAACTCCGAATAGTATTCCCGTTTATTGTATATATAAGCAGAGTTAGTCAAATGATACTAACTGAGTACAACGGATAAGTTTAATATTTGATAAATACTTCGATATTGCCATGTGTGCCTTTAACTTTTATCTTCATTTATTAGTTCTGCGGTTTACAAGTTAATAATATGTGTGTGTTTTCTTCCCGTAGTGTATTTATTCATATTTGTATTATGCATTGTTATATCAGATGTGTCACAGGCATAGTAGCGTATAAGAATTTATCACGCATAAAGTTCTCTATCTCTCCCCAGTAGTATAGATACTGGGGGTACCAGGACAGTTTCCTCCCTCGCGACAAACAATCAGTAGTTATCAGTTGTCTCCAGTTGCCCTGACCCCCTCGCAACTATACAAACTGCTTGATTGCCCTTCGCTTAGGAAGAACTTTACCAAAAAAACAGTATCTATTAATCTTTATCATCACCAAACATATCGTATTTTACCATAGAGTATTTTACTTGTATGCTAATGTATCTTGTCCATTATCTAGTATGTACCTTTTATCATCATAAGCTTATATTTTTATGCTTTTGCGATCTAATAATTTTCATCTCATGGTGGGCTTCTGTTGCCGTAAACAAAATCTCTTTGTAATTATCATGCGTTATATTTTTTTTAACAACCATGACACTTTTTAACACCCTTGCATTTTTTGGTACTTACTTCATTATCTAACATATATGAATATAGTTTACTTCGTAGCCAATAAATTCAACAATAGGCATACCACAAGTTTCATCTTTCATTTTGCGAATAACCGTTTATTATCATTAAAATGAAACTTACTTTTTGAATCATAATCACAATTATCAAAATGTTCTTTATCCTTGTAAAAGTCTACATACACATCTTTTGTCTTTATTTCTTACCACAAGAAATCAGTGTCAGTAAATAATAATTTTGCTTTTTTATCATATTTGTTTTTGATATTGTTGTAATGGAAATCATACATCAAATATTTTGACAAGTCTAAAATACACATGCCAACATAACAAGGACGATTTAAAACTAGTCTTTCTTTCGTTCTGTTTTTAGCAAATACATTTTCATTAAATATTTTACAAGAAATAAATGAAGGTCTTGCTGTGTATTTTAAAAGGATCTCCTCATCGTGAGTCAATATTAATTCTTTTTCTCAAATTTTCCATAGTTTTACCAAAAACTGAATTGTTCATCAGTTTGAAGAAATCCTTTTCAAAAGCATTTTTACCAGCTGTTCTCTTAGCAGTATTCAAGTCGTTATATGTCTTTAACCACTTTGATTCATTAAACTGTAGTATTCGGTGTATTTTTGTTACCTTCAATCCAAGCCTTTTATACAGTTTGAAGTTTCTGAAATGCACAACATACTTTTCTTTATTTTTTAGTGTTGTGACAAGTTTGTTAACTTTACTAGATCCTAAATTAAACTCTCTTTTTTTAAAACTTTTACAATAATCTGACAACCACTCATCTTTTATATTTAAACTTTCTGGGGCAAGAGGATAATCATTATGTGAGTCATGCAGTTTCTTGGGATACTTGATATCACACTCAACAATGTAATTTGATTTTCCTTTTTCGATCTTATTAACCCACTTAAAGTTACCAGTAGGCAACGGTTGGCACATAGCCCATCCATACAAATTATTAGCGTCAAGATATAGTCTGTACTTGCTTTCTTTTTTCTTGTCTAGTCTAGTTTTTTTTATATATTTATTGTTAGCCTGTGAATATCTGTTTGCAATATAAGTTGTGCCACCTCTTAATCCTTTTTCCACAAACAAATATTGATCAATATCAGTTATTAAATCAAGTCGAATGCCAGTCATCTTAAGGCATGCATCCCAGGCCAGACCAGGACTACTGAAGTAATGACAAGGATCTAATTTGTAATGCTCAATGCACATTTTCCTAAAGTTTTCAAAAACATCTGTCAGCAACAGCACATCAGTTTTAAGATACAGGTCATGATATTCTCCCATATTTTTAATCTTGATTGTTTTCCATATTTCTTTAGCATGATGATAATCTGCATCTGAAATGTGCTCATCATTTAATTGAGAATACAAGATATTTTTGCTAGGTAATTTAGCTTCCTTGAAACGTTCAAAACTGTTCCTGTAATCATAAGGATAAACGCCTTTTCTTTTTATTAATTCTAGCTTGTCGCCGGAGTATTCTTGAGAGGTATACTGAAACGAAGGGATGTTTTTTTACTAAATTATCAAGCGGGACATAAACTGGACACTGTCAATAAACACTAAACTTTTTCCTAACATAAAAGCCATGTACTTTCCATGTTATTCGGTATAACATTTATTTCATATGCTACTGTACGACCTGGGTCATCTTTTTTGAGAGTTGTTACAAAACCATTACTGGAAATATGGCATGATTTAGATTTTTGGAATTTAGCTTCTTCTTCCGACGACATCACCAAATCTTTCTTAAAATGTGTATTCATAGTTTTCTTGCACCACTTTTCTTCTTCTACCATTTTTTCTAAAAACTTGTAAACAGCATTTGGTCCTCTGTACGTTACAACTGGTTTTGCATATTGATCATCATAACAACAAACAACCTTATATCCATAGCCGCAATCAGTATGTTGCTGGTATGCTTCCGTGCATGATTCTTTAGGATTGTTTGATGCTGAAGAGATACTTTCGGTTACTGCTTCAAAATCAGCATATATAACAAACGGAACCATTAGCTGCCTGTTATAGCTTTTAAAATAAACCTTTCATCTTTGTTTGGCATTTTTATTGCTTGTTTTCCGTAAAGTGAAATGCAATCAAGCCCATGCTTTTTTTTAACACCCTTTCTAATGAAAGCACTGCAAGCATGTTTTACAAAACCATTTTTTCCCTTGTGTGCTGTTTGATTATCCATCAAACTGTTATAGTTCTATATCCATACATAATGGATTTTTTCTGTTTTGGTGATCAAAAGCATATCACAAGATTCTTTTGCTTTATTTTTTGATATGTATAAAGGTTATACTTGATTATCTTCATATCCAAATATGTTAAAACAATGTTATTTTGTTTTTCTATTTTTGGGATTTGTTGAATTGTAACAGGAAATGTTATTTCTTTGTAATTTAGACCTCCGATATGCTTTTTATAATGTGATATTCTCTCTGGATGTGTTTTAAAGCACTCGTTATCTTCATTTTTTATATTTATTAGTCCTTTTTTAGCATTAGCAAGTTCTTTTGGTAAATCTAAATACGAGCTACCTCGCAAAGGCTTATACTTTACTCGATTTATGTAGTGTGCATCAACTGATGTAATTGTCCAACCACTTCCTTCAGAAAGCCAATTGCCAATTTTCTCCAGAATTTCAAGAGATGCTTATGTTAGCGCATCATCAATTTGAGTTTTGTTTATAATTAATAATGCTTTGGAAGCAAAATAAGCTGTTTTATAAGTGGTTATTTTACCTTTTTCTTTATCATGTGCTACTTTATTTAAAGAAACTTTAAAGTAACATTCATTTTAAGACCGTTTGTTTGTGCTAATTCCTTTTCAAGGACCTATATAACAAGTGGTTTTGTAAACCAAAGTTGCTTATTTGGGCTTTCGCCCCATATAACAAGAACTTGAAAAACTTTGCTATATTGTTTTGGTGATTTTTCAATTTCCATAACTTTGCTATATTGTTTTGGTGATTTTACAATTTCCACAACTTTTCTAACCATTATATAATATTACATGAGATTATTTCTTTAAGCCTAATTAAATAACTTTATTTTTTATTTTTTAACGGAAATGGTGCTAAAATCTATAATTTCATCATCATCTATTTTCTCAACCAAAATGGTATCATCATCGGTATCAGCGTCATCATCTTCTGATACTTCAAGAATATCTAATTTTTTTCATCCAAAAGAACATCTATTTCTCCATCTAGAAGAATGTCCAAGCATTCTTTTTCAAGAGTTCTGTCATCTACCATCTGGTTGATTTTTACATGACCACCTTCAGCTATTAGCAATCTTATTTTTTTCACGTGCTCACAATAGTTTATAAAAAAGAGTATGATAATGGACCTTTGGAAACGGCCGAGTACGACAAATACGAAATATTGCAGTCTGGTTTGATTGAGACTGTTCATGAGCGGTAATGAAATATGCTAGCTACCGCTCACGCCCTCTAGCCCCGGGTTGAGCAGAACTCAATATTCATAAGATTAATAGTACACAATTTTAACCATCCCGAAGATGGCATGCATACGGCGGTGGACATGGAGTTACACGTTTCCCCATGTCGTACGGCGTATGGTCCCAGTATCTTATTAAATTAAATGCCCCGAAGAGCGAAATAAACATAATGGAATTTAGTTGGGAGGAGCGGTTATGAAGCCTGCATATCACAAGTAATAGCCAAAAGACTAAATTAAAAAACAGACAACATATCCTATAAGTGGTTAAACAATGCCCAGAGCCTTTTATCGGACAGAGTAGTGGAACCATCGAATCAAAAATTAAGTAAGAAAACAAAAGAAATTGAAAATGTACCACCGATAACTAAATATAAGTATCGGGCTCAGCGATCTCCAAAGATCGAATGAATAACAGTACTGATTGCAAGCGCGATCAAGCCTATAGTTTAAATATATAATTCTATAGTATAGTATAATTAATTTCAAATATTGTGAAAGAGTTTTGGATATTATTGATCCCCCTGGAGTATGCTTAGATTGCATCTTATTTTACATGACTGATCAAAAGAAGCTTTGTGAATATTGTGTCAAAAGCAAGCTGTGTTACAAATGCTCTAATGCATGTATTAATTGTAATGGCACTTATGAGGTTTTTGATAACGTGCGTATTTGCCTTAATTGTGGAGTTCACAACGGTTACAATCTTATTGCAGGTTACAACTACAACCGAAAGAAAACTATTTACCACAAAAAGTACCATTTAGATAAATACTTGGTAGAATATGATTTGTCTTCTACAAATAGACAAAGAGTTAAAGATTTGTTTTACAAAATTACAAAGGTTTTGGATAAAACAGAAGGTCGAAAAAGATAAATCAAATTTGAATACATTTTTCAGAAAATATTTAAAATATTAAAAATAAAAAAAATAAACAAAACCGATTAAAACAAAATCTGCTAGAGAAAAGTACGATATAATATGGAAACAAGTGGAAAAAGAATTACGTCTGGATACTATGACCGTTTAACTTAATTTTTTTCATATACATTTCCAGAGGTTCCGTGAAATTATCATTCTTTTGAATTTCTAATATTTTATTAAAGGTAATCCTAATTATCTCTTCATCATTTTCTAGTCCTGTAGTTGTTTGGCCATTTGAAAGAAGTTGTTTAAAACTTCTATGATGTTTTTTCAAAAAAGTATTTTTTTCTGCTATTCTTGTTTTGCTTACTAAAACAGCAACTACTGGAGGAACTGCACCAACTGTGACTACAAAAACAGGAATTGCCGGAACAAATGCCAATGCAGCAGTACAACCAATTATCCCACTAACAATTTGTAATGTTGTGTTTATGATGCCGCACAATTTATAACTGCGTCTGTATGCAGCTACAAGTCGCATCAAGTGATCAATGAATTCTTCTTTTGTTTTCATGTATAATTACAGTTAGACAATAATTTAATCAAAATATTTAGAAAATAGTTGCTCATGTTCTTTGGTCGACATTTCGCCTTTTTTTAATAATTCATCGATTATGCTAATACCTTTATTTATTAACTGTGGACTATTATTTCCTAATTTGATACTTCCGCATACTAACTCCAGATCATTAATCAAATCATCAGGACTATTGTAATATTTAACATCAGCACAACTTCTTAAAATCTTCTTGAACTTTGAAGAACCTTTGTGATTTGGTAAATCAGATAATTCTGTTTATTCCTTAAAAGCATTCTGAGACAGCTTTGAATACGTTTTTTTATTATTGTAACGCGTTGTTATCAAGTCTATAAAATTATCGTCTACTTTTAGGTCTAGCACAACTACTTCTGCTTGTTTGACAATAAGTTTGCGATGACCAACAAGCTTGGGTAAATCAATTTGTAACATACCGTAATGACCATCTTTGTCGACTTTGTAGGAATTTTTATTTTGTTGCATCCCTTTGCCTGTATTTTGTGTAGTTTCACTAGCTGCTCGAATTCGCTCAGGTAACCTCTCTATGTAAAAATCCAGAGCGTCCACTTCACCTCTTAATTCATCATATTCTTTTATAAGTGGAGCCTTGGCTCGCTCATGATGCGCGAAGCTATTTAGTAATATTGTAATAAATACTGATTAAGGTGATCCTTTGAGAGCAACAAACACAATTAAGAGAATAAAGCAGCAGACTCGGTTTTATTGAGTCTGTTCATGAGAAGTAATAAAAGAAGTAATGTAAGTTGACGTTTATAAGCGTTTTTCGAACCCTCGATCGTCTCTTCGAGTTTTTTTACGCTGAGGTTGTCTATTTTTACCTGTTTTCCTGTCATCTTGGGAATTATTTCCTTGCGTAACTCTTTAGCCTTTTTAATATATTCACCATAATCATTTTTTCCTTCCATAATACCTGGTATTTCAGATGGTATTGGTAATTTATTTTTATCAAGTATGTTTTATTCATGCCAGCATCCAAGTCAATATCATACACCTGTTTGGGTTCCTTAGGCCTCGTAGAAGGTTCTTCTTCTTCCCATTCTTTTTCTACTTCTTTTAGTATTTCTTCTTCTTTGGATTCGGCAGGTCTTGACCTAAGCACTCTGTCTGAAGCAGTTCTTAATTTTGGTCCAGACTCTATATCCCGCTTTAGTTTATCACCTTTCTCTTCGGCAGGTTTTGGCCCAAGCACTCTGTCCGAAGCACTTCTTAATTTTGGTCCAGACTTTAATGTCTGCTTTAGTTCCTCCCCGAAATCAACCTTCTTCGTTGCTTCAGGATCTACGGTTTGCCTGATAGCTGTTTTTTTTAAAACGAGTGGTTGCGGCGGTGGTAGTAGCGTTGGTGGTGGCGACGCTCAGGCGGGGCAAGTGATTGTGGGCGTATTGCCTCAGGAAGTATAGCCAAACGTTGGCGTATTTCTGGAAGGGTAATCAAATGTTCAGCTAGCCGCCTTGTTTGCTCTGTTATTTCGCTAGTTAAAGCTTTAAATACTTCCGTGTATAAATCACGGCTAGCTTATTTTTCTATTTGTTTCCGGATAACTCTATTCTTGTATTCGTTAACAAGCTCATCCGCTTTTCGCATTGAATCTGCTAATTCTTTCCATTTTAACAAAGACATGTTTAATATAGGTTAGATTAAAATAAGTTAAGTTAAAATAAGTTAAAATAAGTTAAGACAAGTAAAGACAAGTTAAGACAAGTATTATCTAAGTATTATTATAATGGAAATTCCAAACTATGATATGATATGAATTTGTGCCAGACTGTTGTTTTAGAATGTTAATTTATGGTAATTCAAGTTCTGGCAAAACAAACATTATGTTCACATGCTATTAAAACCTTAAGTTTACTCTAACCAGATTTACTTGTTTGCTAAAAACTTGGAGCAGTCAAAGTATAAGATCTTATCACAAAATCTCGAAAACATAACAAAAAAGAACAAAATTCCGGTTGAAGACATATTAGAATGTTCAAATGATCAAGTTATCCCAGTGGATACTTTAGATTCAGATAATCAGAAGAAAGTCATTTTTGATGATTATATTTGCGAGCGCAATCAAAATGATATTATTAATTATTTCATCCAGGGAAGGCATAAATATTGTTGTGTAATTTATTTATCTCAATCTTATTACACAATCTTATTATTACAATCTTCAACTCCCAGAGACATTCGTTTAAACTGCTCTCATTACATCTTCTTTGCAACTCCAGTTAATCGTGAGCTGGGTATGCTTTCTAACGAACAAGGTGTTAGCAAAGATCAGTATATAAAAGCAACTGACAAGCAGTACGACTTTCTGTATCTTGATCGTCCTAGAAAGTTGGTCAAAAGAAACTTCACTGGTGAAATTTAATCTAATCATATTATATATAATGGGACTTAAGTAGCTAAAGCTAAGCTGCTTAAGCAACCCCTTTTTATATAATCTATATTAAATGGGACTCTTTAATGATTTTGGCGAGAGAGTTACTACTGTCAGTGTTAATATTACACATTTTGGTATTGTGCTGTCTGAGTATGTAAAACAAAAACACTTGGTCAATCATCTTCACAAGGGTAAAAACCAGGAAAATGTTTTAAGAAGTGATCTTAACATGAATAAAAATAAAATCACCAATGTTGGTTATCCAGAAAAAGCAGATGATGCAGCAACAAAGCAATTTACTGTAAGAAGAGTAGCAAAGATCATACGTGATTATACTATTGATACAATTCCAGACATGATGAAAAATTTAACAACAGGTGTTGATGATAAACTAAGCCAAATACAAACAAAGTTACAAGCAAACCATGAGAAAATGATTGCAATTCAAAATGGTTTAAAACATGAAATAAAACTTTTGAGTGATGCTTTAAAAGAGCTGGAAAAGAAAGAAGATTGATTGGAAGATAGTGAAAACTACAAGAAATTAAGTGAACAAATAAGATCTGGTGTCAAAATATTAATACACGGATTGAAGATATCAATAAACAAATGGGTGATAACAATGAAGTAGAAACTGCTATTGCTGATGCTTCAAAACAAATGAGAACTGCTTTTACTACTGAAATAACTCAAATTAAAATATTAAATGAACAGATATACACTAACGTTGCCGATATCAACAAAGAGTTTGAAAAAATGAGATATAGGATCCTATAAAAACCACAGCGTCCGAGCATCAAAAAGAAAATGGTTGATGGCAAGTCGCTGGAGACTGCTCTGACCAAACTGGTTGACACTGATAAACTCGAGACTGCTATTGATGATGTTTCAAAGCAATTAAAAGCTGCCCAGGATGAAAGAAGCAACGCTTTTGATGGTGAAATCGCTTTTCTTAAAGAGCATAATCAAAAGACTGATAGTCGACACACAACAATTCTTGCTATAATTGATGAGCTGTAAGTAACAGTAGAATATTTAAGTCGGATTCTACTTTTTAAATATACGATAGATGGATTAAGTATTATTCAAGATGACTACGATTATGTATCATATCCGACACGAAAACCACTTGAAAGAACCAAACGTTATAATTTTCTCAAAGCGTTTACTCTTGTAACCAATTCATTTATAAAATACTGAAGAATATTTTATGAAAAATATAAATACCCGGTGCACATAGAATTCTTAAATCCGGGCGCTATTTAATTGAAATAAATTTTATTTTTACAGTGGGAGATGTAGAACATTTTGATCTGAAGATTATCGTTCGTATTATTAAGAAGTTATATCCAAAAATAGAAAATGGCAAACGTATACTAAAAGAAACATTTTAATTATATATTAAAGAAGGAGAGGCATTTGTTTTAAATACGGTCGTACAAAGGGGCACTACAAAAGTTCTCAATTTTGAAAAATCAAGTTTCAAACTGTTTTATTTAGGTGATTAATGTTGGCAATTAATATTGTCTACTTATACTAAATGGAACAACAATTTTACTTTCATCAGAAAAAGCGTCAGTAATTAATAGCTCAAATACACCCAGTAATTTTACAACTGTATTTGACAGACCATTAATATTAGGCAAGAACAAACAGTATGGCATTGGACTCGATAAAACTAATTCTATGAATTACTCATGGTATAATATTAGTGAAGATGTTAATAACAAAGTGATAATGTATCACAATGGAACAGATTGGAAAACTATTAGTTTTACAAATGGAAATTACAGTTATGCTGATATTGATAATTACATAAAAGAAACACTGACAGTAAACGGTGATTTACCCGCTGACTCACCTGTCCCAATAAAAATTGAATTTGATTTATCAAGTTTCAAATGTTTGGTTTCCATTCATAATAATGTCATGCTTGATTTAAGAGAAACAAACTTTCACACCTTAATTGGGTTGGACCCTATGATGACGCCTACCTAAAGCCCATTGGGACGGTGGCGTTTGATGTTAGTTTATGATCCTTCCTGTCGTGCCCTTAATGGTGTATTCTCTTGTTGCTCTGGCTTCTGCCAAGTAGTTGGGTACCTTCATTGTGGCTTTATAGGCTATTGTTTTTTTTGTATTATATTTACACGAGCACATTTGTGTTTTACTTATATTGCCTATTGATGCTGCCTTGTTGGTTAGAGATCCTGTTTTAATGGGATGACAGTAGGGTAAGTGTGAGGTTTGGTGCACCCTAGAACCGGTTTAAACCCCCCAGTGACCTTTGTTGCCACTGACCGTTCCAAGGCGGTAGCCCTATTGTCAACCATTTTGTTTTTGTGATGTCGTTTGCATTTTGTATTACTTTTGCCTTCTCGTTTGTCTGTTTGCGTGTTTGTTTTTGTGTTTTGTGGTTGACTGTCGTCCTTGAATGCTGCTTTCCCTGTCCGATACTTTTATCTTTCTTGATAAAGATGCAGTTATTAGAGAAACTAAATTTGGAACTGTAACACCAAACATAACAAATTCTATCGATACATTGTATATCCACTGTGATTTGATAAGTAATTCTATTGTTAATGGATCATACGGGGATGTTATTTATGAAATAAGTACATCCGATCTTACGAGATCGTATTCTTTTAAAGATGAACCGATAATAGTCGGGTTCTGTGAAGTAAACAAAACGATCATTAACGATATTAATATTTACATTACCGATTTCACTGGTAAAAGTATTAATCTTAATGGAGTTCATATATCATTTCGATTTGTTTTAAAGAAATTAATGTAATAGAAGTTATATGAGACGTTTAAAAAAAGTTTATAACACTAGTATGGGAACATATACTCAAGTTGATCGATAAACTGGAGCTGGCATATTTGACATTTATTCAAAAGTTGGATCAAAGATATTCAACAAGTCTGTGAAAACAGCAGGTAAGAAGGCATCAGAAACTGCTGGTAAACACATCATAGAGAGTGGTTCTAAAAAACTTGGGGATGAAGTAGGAAAAATGGCTGCTGATCAGTTAGTTTCAGTTATAAACCTAAACCAAAAGGTGAGATAATGTTAAAAGAACTTACAAAGGCTGATAACAAAAAAGAAATTGTAGCTGAAACTGAAGAAGATGTAAATGCAAAAATTAACAGACTACTATCCGGAAGAGGAATTCATGCGATAATTAAACGATTGATTAAATAAAAATAATCTAATTACTAGTATACATAGATGTTTCGAGATGATAAATATAATACTAGATATGAACATGTACCTATTCAGTTAGATATTGCTATAACACAACCAGGAAATGCTACCAGGCAAATAAAAAGTGGTTATCAGTTTACACTAGATGGTTTTCACTTTGTTTGGTATAACAAACTTGCTGATGGAGCCGCTTTCGCAGACGCTGACAGAATTGCTTTAATTAACGATGCAGCTTCACTGATTGATCAAATGCAAAAATGAGTTATAGGGTCCTATAAAAACCACAGCGTCCGAACGCAATGGCATCATAGGTCCGCACTGTACTGCAAACAAGGACTTGAAAATACAATGAAGGAGACAAAAAACAACAGAAAGGGTGGTGAAGACAGGTTTACCGACTTGGAACGGTCAATAACCAATAAGGCCTAATGGTTAGCTTGAATCTGTCATTGGCAAAGTAGGCCACTGGGGGTTTAAACCGGTTCTAGGGTGCACCAAACCTCACACTTACCCTACTGTCATCCCATTAAAGCAGGACAGTGTAAATGAAGAAATCCCCGCCATGATCTAATCTCTAACCGACAAGACAGCATTAATAGGCAATATAAGCAAAACACAAATATGCTCGTGAAAACATAATAAAAAAAACAATAGCCTAGAAAGCCACAATGAAGGTACTCAATGACTTTGCAGAAGCCAGAGCAACATGAGAATAAACCATTAAGGGCACGACAAGAAAGATCATAGACAAACATCAAACGCCACCGTCCCAATGGGCTTTAGGCAGGCGTCATCATAGGGTCCACAACCTGTCCGGTCATCGTACAATTAAAGAGGAAAGCATAGTGGCGAACTGTAAAAGGGTCCCCCACCAAGCATGCAGTACGTTGCAAAATGATAGGGTCATAACCTCTTTTGATAAACTTTTTAACAAGTTTAACAAGTTTAACAAAGATAGAATGAAAGTGATCATGACCAAGAATCATTCGAAGTTTGTAAATCACAAGTAACATTGAACACAAGATTTGACATGTTGGGACGCATACTTCTATAAATAGACATGTTGTTTGGTTTCTATAAATACGTATGAATTTGATGGTTTAGAAATATTCTCAGGTCAACAGTTTGAACACAAGATTTGACATGTTGGGACACGTACCTATAAATAGGATGGCATGTGACATCTATAAATAGCACGAACGGACCAGAATTGTTGTTGGTGGTGTTGGTGATATTGGTGGTGGTAGTGGGTGGTAGTGGGTGGTGGTGTGTGTATGGTGGTGGTGTTGTTGATAGTGTTTTTGATGGTGATTGTGAAGGTGGTGGTGGTGATGGGTGGTGGTGGTTTTGGTGGTGTTGGTGAGCGGTGTGGGTTTATGTGATGGTGGTGGTGGTTTTTAGCTCTACTGGCCAAGGGCCAGCAGAGCTTATGGGATGGCGTGTTGTTCGTCATCCGTTTGTCGTCCGTCCGTCCGTCCGTCGTCCGTTGTTAACTTTTGTCTCTTTAGGACGATATGGCCATCATTTCTCATCTGATCTTTACCAATCTTTATCAGATAGTTAATATCAATGTAAGCTCGGACAAGTTCGAAAAACAGCCAGATCTGACGACAAACAGCGGAGTTATGGCCCTTGATTTAATTAAAAATGCTATATTTTGCCTCGTTAAGACGATATGGCCTTCATTTTTCATTTTATCTTTACCAAACTTTAACATATTGTTAATATCAATGAAAGATCGGACAAGTTCGAAAAGCAGCAAGATCGGACCAGTAACAACAGAGTTATGGCCCTTGATTTAGTTAAAAATGCTATATTTTGCCTCGTTAAGACGATAGGGCCTTCATTTTTATCCGATCTTTACCAAACTTTACCAGATTTTTCATATCAATGAAAGCTTGGACAAATTCAAAAACCAGTCAGATCGGACCAGTAACGACAGAGTTATGGCCCTTTATTTAGTTAAAAAATCTATATTTTATCTCGTTTAGACGATAGGGCCTTCATTTTTCATCCGATCGTTTACCAGATCAACGAAATCTCGGACAAGTTCGAAAACCAGTCATATCAGACCAGTAACAGCGGAATTATTGCCCTTGATTTAGTTAAAAATGCTATATTTTGCATCGTAAAGACGATAGAGCCTTCACTTTTCATCCGATCTTTACCAGATTGTTACTATCAATAAAAGCTCAGACAAGTTCGTAAACCGGCCAGACCGGACCAGTAACAGCGGAGTTATGACCCTTGATTTAGTTAAAAATGCTATACTTTGCCTCGTTCAGACGATAGGGCCTTCATTTTTCATCCGATATTTACCAAATTTTACCAGATTGTTCATATCAATGAAAGCTCGGACATTTTTGAAAAACCAGCCAGATCGGACCAGTAACAGAGGAGTTATGGCCCTTGATTTAGTTATTTTTTTATATTTTGCCTCGTTAAGACGATAGGGCCTTCATTTTTCATCCAGTCTTTACCAAACTTTACCAGATGTTTTTACTTTTTTTATTTTTATAGCTCTACTGGCCAATTTGACTTTTTTTATTATGAAATGCGAGTTGTCCGTCCGTCTGTTGACTTTTACCTCGTTAAGACGATATAGGGCCTTCAATTTTCATCCGATCTTTACCAAACTTTAACATATTGTTAATATCAATGAACGCTCGGACAATTTCGAAAAATACTATATTTTGCCTCGTTAAGACGATAGGGCCTTCATTTTTCATCTGATCTTTACCAAACTTTACCAGAATTTTCGACTTTTTTCTTTTATTATTAGTATATATTTTTTGTTTAAATATATATATATATATATCGGTTCGTTGAATTTTGATGGAGGTACGGCCCCTTGACAGTTTTACTGTTAAATTTCTTGTCCGCGCTACTCCTCCTAAACACCTTGTTGGATTTCGAGGAAACGTTGCGGGAAGCATCGGTAAGATGTGTAATTGTGCATATCGTACGGAATCCTGTTAGGGCCATCGCGATCTCGCGTTTTCAATTTCGCGAGATTGCGAGATTGCGAAATAAATTTCGCATTCTCGTCCTATTCTACCTTGAAAAAAACGCGAAGTTTGCAAGCCAAACCTCGCGATTTTATCACGTTTTCATTTGGACGAGATTTCGAGAATGCGAAATAAATCTCGCATTCTCGCCGTATCCTACAATGAAAAAACCGCGAGATTTGCAATCAAACTTCGTGCAAACCTCGCGATTTTATATCGGCATATTGTACAATGAAAAAAACGCGAGGATTGCAAATCAAACTTCGTGTAAACCTCGCAGTTTTATTCTTATTAGATTCGAAATAAGAAATATGTTTTCTTGTTTTTGCCCTCTGGTACATCGGAGAAAAAACCGCGAGGTTTGCTAACCCAAACTTCGCGTAATTCTCGCGTTTATTTCATGGTACAATCGGCCGATGTAAAAGCGTGAGGTTTGCACGAAGCTTGATTTGCAAATCTCGCGTTTTTTTCATTGTAGAATACGGCGAGAATGCGAGATTTATTTCGCATTCTCGCGATCTCGTCCAAATGAAAACGTGATAAAATCGAGAGGTTTGCACGAAGTTTGGATTGCAAACCTCGCATTTTTTTCAATGTAGAATAGGACGAGAATGCGAAATTTATTTCGCAATCTCGCAATCTCGCGAAATTGAAAACGCGAGATCGCGATGGCCCTAACAGGATTCCGTAATATCGCGCTTTTCTTCCAGTTCGCTGATTTATGGTGGAGTTATGGCCCTTTGACAGTTTTACTTTAAATTTCTTGTCGGTGCTACTCCTCCTAAACGGCTTGTTGGATTGCTACGAATGTTGGCAGGAAGCCTCAGTATGATGTCTAGCTGTGGTGGAGGCAGTACTGTACACCACCTGTCATCCGTAGGAATCGATTGCAACACATACTTAAATATATCATTTAGGGTAGAAAGGCATGTTTCAGGTAAATGTTTTAATAATTTATAATAAATATCATCTGGACCAGCTGATATATCAGTCTTTTTTATTATTAATATTTTTTTAGTCTCTCGAAGTTCTGAGAGAGTCAGCCGTTTAGTATATTTCTCTAAATGTTTCGTCTGGAAAATGAGTTTCTGCTTATCCTTCTGTTTCTATGGGAATTTGTTCGACACTTTAGAAAACGAATCTATTGGAAAAGTATCTGCTTATGTGTTTGCTGCATCTTTAGCAGATGTATCCCCTCAATTATCAGTTTAAAGAAGGTTTCCACGGCTAGAATCACATGTACTGCTTATTTCCGGACCATTACTCATACAATTCAAATAAATTGTACTTCTGTAATAAAACAAGAATTTCTAAAACTGCATATACATGTCTCTAGGCTGAACTCTGGCTCATCCCTTAAAAGGACTGGAGGCTATCCTGGCGTGATATGGGTGTCAATCCAAATCCGAATAAAACCACCGTAATGTGTTTCAGCTGATCTTTTTTATGAATATGCACTAAAGTTTGGTTTGGAAAACTACACGACTCGGCTAGCTTTTCTTGCATAATCATTAACATTAATTCATAAGATGCTTTAATATGGCCCCCAGAATTCGAAAGTCATCTGAATTAGTTTGAGTTGGGCCGTAAGTTAAGCTTATTTGATCGTTGACTGCTTTTTTTTTTGCAGTCATCATCGTACAATGGTTTATATGGGCGTTTTGGATTTGTCAATGTTTTAAACTATATCATGAAGTATTGTAGTAAAAGGAGCAGTTGCGTCTTCAAAATCCGCGAAAACGGAAGGCTCTTAACTGTTCCATGCAGAGACTGAAATATATCCCAACCAGCCTAGCGAAGTTTCCATCATTGCATTTTTGCCAGAAGTGTTGGTCCGATATGTTGAAGAACTATCGGGAGATAATCACTTCCATATAGATTGTTACCACCAACACTCCACGAAAAATACACCAATAGTGTTGACATTGCTGTCGGGAATGTTTGGATTCACAAGCATCGAAACTCCTCCAGTAGCGGGGCGTCCGTGGCCGAGTGGTTAGAGTCTCTGACTTGCAATCACTTGCCCCTCACCGCTGTAGGTTCGATCCCTCAGGGGCCTAGGAATCTTTATGTGAGGAAGCTATCCAGCTGGCTTGCGGAACGTCGGTGGTTCTACCCAGGTGCCCGCCCGTGCACGAAAATTGCCCGGAGGGGCACCTGGGGTCTTCCTCCACCAGTGGAAGCTGGAAAGTCGCCATATGACCTTAGCTGTTGGTGCGACTATAAAATCCATTTCAATTCAATTCCTCCAGTAGCTCTGTCATTTATGTCACAAATGAGTAGCTTTTAAAAGATGTTTTATTAGTAGAATGTATGGAAAGCCGTAGGGGACCCCCGTTCCATACCTACGGCTTTCCATAAGAGTGTTTCTTGAAGGCAAAATAGAAGGTTGTGATTTTGAAAGTTTTAAAAGATGTTTGCTGTATCGGTGTTGGGAACTAAAAAAAAATTATAATTTTTTTTAAAAATAAATAGAAATAAATAAATAAAAAAATATATAATTTTGTTCGTGTTATTTGTTGAAAACAAACATGTTTTAAGTTTTCCTGAAAAAAATGTCCCAGAGTGTCGTAGTTATAGACAAGGTTTGAAGCTCTCTCTTCTCAGCATTTGATACCTGTTTTCATCAATTATTTCACTGGCCACATTCCGAGAATTATCCACAAATCTGCGCTGGTTGGAACCGCAGATGTATGTCGTTCTCGAAACCGGAAACCGAAAACAATTCGATCAAACCGTTTTTCTGTGACAAGTCAAAATGCTTCGAAAAACGCGATTTCCCGGTAGGTATAATTCAGATGTAACTACGATATTCTGGGACGTTTTTTTCAGGAAAACTTAAAATATGTTAGATTTCAACAAATAACACGGAAAAAAAATAATTTTGTTTTTGTTTTTTTTGTGTTTTTTTCCTATATATTTTTTAGTTCCCAACACCGATACAGCCACCTGTGGTTTTATCAGTAGTCTTCAAGAATGTTTCTTGAAGGCAAAATAGAAAGTTGTGATTTTGAAAGTAAGCTAATTTCATCATAGTTTGGTTTTAAACCTCAGCAATTCCACTGAATGAGTTTATTTGATTTTGACATTACTGAGGTTTACACTTGGCCTATGAAGGTGCAGATCGAGTGGACGGTCCGTCAGTGTCTGCATGCTTGTTATGTAGCCGAATTGTCACCAGACTGCTTGCTGTTTGTTATGTCGGGTTGGAGAGCTCTTGGTATTACAAGTGATCATCGTGTTTGGTGGTGTTTGCTGGCGTTTTGTGATGTTTGCTGGTGTTTGGTGGTCTGAGAAGCATCAGAGTCCGCCAGTTTCTTAACAGGGATTTAATATTGGCTTGCTAGGCACTGCAGGCTTTTGAGTAGAACGTACAACAGATGAGTCTGGAAGAGATGTTTGTGAACTCTGTGAAGTTGAAGGAGGCATTGTTTGGATGTTTGATTTTCTTCGTAAGTTGTACTGACATCTTTACTGGTGATGTGCTGAGATTGTGATTTAATAATGGATGCATATGTATTGGCAGTCTGTGTAATTTTGTATTTGTCTTCTACTAAGTTCATGGCTTCAAGGAATCCAATGTTGTTAGCAAATAATTTCAGTTTGAGTATTTGCTTTTCTTTTCCCCCGAGGTTGGGCACTCTTTTGATTTTGCTAAGTGTGCCTCGCCGCAGTTAATATTAAACATGTTGGAGGGTGGGGACAATCTTCTACTCGATGTTTATATTTAAAATCGCAATAGTTGGTATAACGTCCTTCTTGCAAAACTTGACCATACATGCGAGTACTCTACTAGGGCCGGCCATCAGGACAAAAATAAACCATTGTAACATGGTAGTATAAGGGGTGGCCATAATGACAAAAATAGATCATTGTAACATGCTAGTACTAGGGGTGGCCATTAGGGCAAAAATAGACCATTATTACATACTAGCACTAGGGGTGGCCATTAGGGCGAACATAAACCATTGTAACATGCTAGTACTAGGTAGGGGTGGCTATTAGGTAAAACATAGACCATTGTTACATGTTAGTACTAGGGGAAGAGCAACAATAGACCATTGTAACATGCAAGATAACATTGTAACATGCATTGCAACAAGGGGTGGCCGGTAGGGCATCATTGATCATTATAACATGCTAGTACTAGGGGTGGCCATTAGGACAAACATAGACCATTGTTACACGACAGTACTAGGGGTGGCCATTAGGACAAAAATAGTCCATTATTACATGCTAGTAAAATTGTTACATGACAGAATTAGGGGTGGCCATTAGGTCAAAAACAGACCATTGTTACATACTGGTACTAGGGGTGATCATTAGGGCAAAACTATACCAGTTACATGATAGTTCTAGGGGCAACCATTAGGACAAAAATAGAAGATTGTTACATACTGGTACTAGGGGTGACCATTAAGGCAAAACTAAACCATGACGTTTTCATGATAGTACTAGGGGTTGCCATCGGGGCAAAAACAGACCCTAGTTTCAAACTGGTACCAGGGGTGACCATTAGGGCAAAAACAGATCCGTATTACATACTGGTGCTAATGGTGGCCATTAGGGCAAAAATATACCATTGATACATGCTTTTGCTATGGGTGGCCATTAGCGCAAAAAAAGACCAGTGTATGCTGGTACTAGGGAAGGTCATTAGGGCAAAGTTACATCTTACTACTCAGGGTGACAATTAGAGCTAAAAATATTCCATTGTTATATTTTAGTACTAGGGATGGCCATTATGGCAAAAATAGAACATTGTAACATACCAGTACTAAGGGTGACCATTTGGGAAAAAACAGAACATTGTGACATACCATTACTAGGGGATGGCCCTTAGGGCAATAATAGACCATTGGTACATGCTAGTACTACGGGTGGCCATTAGGGAGAAAATATAACATTTTGCCACAGGTGTTTTGAACTCTCATAATAAGCCGCATACCATCATAGGTAAAGGTACATATATTTTTTTTATGGATCTGATGGTCAGGGACCGCATATATGTACTAATGGGAGTCTGGTAAGGGGCCTATGCCCCGTTTTATGAAACAACTTACGACCATTTTGATCATAAATCAATTTCTTAAATGCTTCACAATAAATTACACTTTTCAAATAAACATGATTTCATTTCATTTTCTTATACATGTGATATTTCTACACTAGGTGCACACATAATTGTCTACATTGAATGCATTGGTGAAAAAAGTGAATGATTTTAAAATTTAGGCCTTATCGTAATATGTTTAACAAAACAGGGCCCTGATTATCAGGGCTGATTCTGAGAATTCCGGACACCTGTGCAAGGGCCGGCCATTAGGGCAAAAACAAACTATTAGCTGATCATGTTATCTCTAGCTCTTCAAAAACTGACATATATTACAACATTTAAATTTCAGAGGAACTATAATATGGACCACCATGCCTATGGTGAAAAACAAAGACATAACCATTGTTCATTTATATACTTTATTGTTCGATTCCCAACTTCATTTCCCATGAAATGAAAGAAACACGAGTATTTTCATTGAATATTATGCGAACGCTAATAAACTGCACCAAATTCAGCAATCTAACAAAACTAAAGTTGTTATATTTAGAAAAATATTTTTACAATTGCTACTTAATTTTCCAAACAAAGCCCACTATCCATATAGAGATTTTGGCTCCAACAAACCTAATTTCCTTATTGATAAATAAACTAAATACTAGATGGGTGTTACGCGGAACACGTGTGTCACCTGTCAGAGCTTTGTCAGCATAATAAGTTTTTTTTGGACCCTGATAAATGACCTTGACAAACTGGCATGACAAAGTTTTCGTGAAGAAAAAAAATGAGTGTTTAACCCATATAATGACCTTCAGTGTGACCCTGACCTTTATATTTTAGTATGGTCATGTCGATGTTGTCATGATGAGTATATATTGGAAGTCTGATGACGAAAATATCAAGAAATGAGACCGTAATAACCAACGTTATTTTTTTTGTGAAGAAAATGAGTAATTAACCCATATACGAGGGTCATTCAATAAGTTCTGTCACTACACGTTTTAACAATCATGTGCTCGTTGTGAGTGTTGATGTTTGGTACCAAATGAAAGAGAGTTTCAATACCATTCCATTGATGGTAAAATGAATGCTGTTCTTTTGTGTGACGAAAGTTATGGAACATTTAATATACATCACGTATACATACCGACGCATTTTCGTCCTGATTTTTTTTCAGGTATGTTAACTGTTACTTTTTTAAATGCCTGTTTCTCTTCAAGTACTTGTCGAAGACCTTTGCAATTTCTCATACATAACCAGTTATATCTGTGCATTATAAGATTCAGAATTTAAGCATGGTAGATGAAAAGGCATTGTCTTAGAAATTAACATTTTAAGCTAACATGTAAAATTAATTAAACGATAAATGGACATTAAATGTCTGAAATAGCGTTTTTGGATGATCAATATTTTCACTAAACATTGTGCAAAATTCTACAATAATGTGTTGAATATGAAATTTAAACACCGAAGGACTAGGTTTTGTAAACAAATATGAAAACATATTAATACTATGAGAATAATTACGACATTTAAAAGATATTATAACATTTCCGTAAACAAAATGAAGAAAATCAGTGTTATTTCCGCTAACATTAAGGGATATGCATTCACTCAAATCTGGTTTACAGCAAGACCTTTCCGAATTATCGACAATCATTTTCATGGATTATAGGCGAATAACAACAGATGGCGTACAAGAAAATTTAAAAGCATAGAATTATTCAAATAATTTTTACGTTTTGTAACAAGGACATTTTCAGAGATGCCAGTATCCAAAAGGTGTGGTAGGGGGAGGTAATTCAGGGGTATAAATAACAGGAAATGTTTCATTTTTGTTGTGGAATTTAAGAGAGCGAATCCAGTAGTACTATAAATACACTACTTTATCTCAGTGTAATATCCAGTGCAAAGGATATATGCCTAGTGACAGAACTTTTTGAAGCACCCTCGTAATGACCTTCACCATCATATTTCAGTATGGTCATGTCGATGTTGTCATGATGAGTATATATTGAAAGTCTGATGAAGAAATAGAAATGAGAAAGTTATAACCAACGTTAAGTTTTTGTGAAGAAAATGAGTATTTAACCCATATAATGACCTTCAGTGGGACCTTGACCTTCATATTTTAGTATGGTCATGTCGATGTTCTCACGATGAGTATATATTGAAAGTTTGATGAAGAAATGTCAAAAATGAGAAAGTTATAGCCAACGTTAAGTTTTCGTGACGGACGGACTGACGACAAAGTGATCCCTATGTATCGCTACAAAAACTATCCTTGCAAAATATCCGAACCCTTGAATAAAGTCTGTTTAATGTTTGCAAGTTCAATTAATACTGAGTAACCCAGGTACAAATAATATAAACAATGATATGGATATATGAAAAAAGTGTACGTCTCTTAAAGAAACTAACCCAACAAATAACGGCAAAAATACACTACCAAACCGTTTATCATATAATAATGTACTTATATGTGCCAATTAAAAGTATAGGTTAATTCATGGGATATTAAAATACCTTTGATTGAATACGCGTAAAATGAATTATGAGTTGGTAAATCGTAATAAAAGTCATTTATATTGCATCTATAGAGTTTGGATTCTCGAAATAGGTAAGTTATATATATACCTCGTTGTCAGTAGGTATAGAAACGGTGTACACATTTTATAAAACTTGGCTCTTGTTGGTGGGATAGCTACTTTAAACGGAAGGCATATTATTTGACCCCACTAAACTGTCGAGTGTTCACTATGAACTGCTATATAAAACCATGTAACCCCTGGGTGGGGACCTTACTAGTCATAAGCTTTTTTTCCATGCCAGTAAGCTATTAGGAAAGTTAACTGATGTAAGTTGATGGGAAATTGGTACACAGAAGTTGTCTCCCTTTTTAACCATGTCATTTGCTGCAGGGACTACTTGTGCAAAATAGATAGTATCTGTATCATTTGTTACTACTGAAGAAACAAGAAGGCGGTGGAGTTGAATTGGGGTTTTACAGCGCACCAACACAAAACAAACATTCCAGACTCGCTCTCCATTTACATCTAGATAAGAATATGCAGATAGGCATAGAACGTAGAAGTCAAAATAGGTCCATATGTTCTTGAATTGAATTGGGTTTTAAGGCGCACCAACACATGAAAGGTTATACAGCGCCAACCGGAATGAACTTTTCAGACTCACTCTCCATTTACATCTAGATAAAAATATTCAGAATGGGCCTAGAACCTAGAAGTCAAAATAGGTTATATAGTGCCTAACAGGAATGAATGCGCCAGGCTCATCCTCGCATGTGACAATGTGTTTGTGAGATTGCAGTTGTTGTATTCTACCCCGGTAAACACACGGGGACATATGTTCTTGAGAAGATCTATAACTGTTTTGACCCCTTAGCTGATAGATTGATATAATTTGCCTAAACCTGGAAGGGATTCACCTCGGGATCCTCCCATATGAAATAATTGAATTGAATGTTGTTTAACGGCTCATCAACACAGTATAGGTTATTTAGAGCCGCCCCAGAGAGAGGGGAAGGATACATAGGAATCCGGGAACCTGCCCTTCTCTTATTATCAAAAAGATTCCTATGGTTCTTTAACGTGCTCTGAGGATAGACCGATACACGGGACCGCCCGGTTTACGTCCCCATCCGCCGGACGAGGCTAAGGTAAAGAGTCTTGCCCAAGAACACAGATGACGTTAATAAACCTGACCTGTCAATATTCAGTTCATCCAGACGTGTGGCGGTAAACATGGGTGAATAAATAAACCTGTTTTGTTGTTTGAGTTGTAATGAACATGTATCTGCAGTATAACATGTAACGGATAATAAACACTTTTTCCGAGCCGCTTCACAGACAGAGGAAGGATACATAGGCATCTAGGGACTGTGCCGAACTCACTTTCAATAGATTCCCCAATAGGATGATTGAATTCAAAATACACCAGTAATTATTTACATGCATCACACATAGTTCATCATTATTTTTTTCCCGAACAAACACAAAATGAGATTCCACGTTAAGAACAAAAACATCAATTACAGTGAGAATAAATAAATCAATACATGAATATTTAATCTTGAATAAACTTATCACAAAATGAGCTTAGTATTAATCAATATTTACATTGTTCATGACAAGATGCACCTTGCAGGATGGCATATATGTAGCACAGTAGAGCATCTGGCAACATACAATGTAGCGTAGTAGAGCATGTGGCAAGATATAATGTAGCTTAGTAGAGCATGTGGCAACATACCATGTAGCATAATACGGCATGAAGCAACATACCATGCAGCATAATAGTACAGCATGTGGCAACATACAATGTAGCATAACAGAGCATGTGGCAACATACAATGTAGCATAATATAGCATGTGACAACACACAATATAGCCTAATATACTATAATAGCATGTGGCAACATAGCCTATGTGTACCTTGTGGCAAGTCTTAAATATCATATATACATGTTTAGCATATGATAGTAACACAGCCTGTGTGTGGCAACATATCTTATACATAGCATATGGTAACAAATCCTATGCGTAGTTTGTGTAGCAGATGACAACAAAGCCTGTACGACATTTGTCTTAGTCTTGATGCAAGCTGTTGTAGATGATCTAGAACATTTATCAAACACATCACAGCAACAAAATGTGGAATGTTATTATTTACAGTTAAAACTTAATCAATATCATAGAAATAAATATAGATGACAGAACTAGATGACAACTGACACAGACATCGCACCAGTTATTTAATTGGACATCTGATTAATGCCACTCATGTGTTGATTGCATTCAATATTTATAACTATGACAGGCTGCAGTAAAAGCATGGAACACCGAGAACCTGACCTTGGACTGCAGGACAAATAATGAAAGACAGAACAAACAATAATAAGATCTATATTAGAGACGCATGGCAATCTGAAGTTTTGTATCCATAATTCTAATACACCCGCACTATATAGCCTAGTTTA
Organism: Cyrtodaria siliqua; assembly: GCA_037043455.1. Classification (NCBI taxonomy): domain Eukaryota; kingdom Metazoa; phylum Mollusca; class Bivalvia; order Adapedonta; family Hiatellidae; genus Cyrtodaria; species Cyrtodaria siliqua. The sequence continues at coordinate 19,597 of JAWPHD010008968.1, read as the reverse complement.
AAATATCTCTTATATTCAATGATATATCACTGTAATTTTTGCTATTGAACTGAGAAGGCATTTTAGGGGTTTTAGAATAGAAATATAACATCGTTCAATTGTTAACAATAATTTCACTCGCCCTTCGCGCTCGTGAAATAATTGTTTACAATTGAACTCCAAACCGTGATATATTACACGATAATTCACCGTAAACAATGTCATATTTCTTAATTAAAATTAGCAGTGTGATTTATGAATCCTGTATCATTTGGACTTTAAAAGTTAAACTGCTTGCATATAATTAAATAAAATTCGAAAATCTAATTTTCCTCATTATTCTAACAATTTGTTAAATATATTATTGGTGCAATGATCAATGATTAGAAATAAATGTAAAAACAATTTGCCTTGAACTATTCTTATAATTATTATTAAATGTGAGAGCATTTTATGTCACACAATATTACATGAATTACACAACTGGCATAGTTTGGATTTCATAGAAACCTATACTGCTTAGGTGTGGAACTTTTAGTTCCTAGTACCATCTACAGAGTACAGGTCGAGTTAAAACATTTACTGTAACTAATACAAATACATACATTACATACAAACCCACACCATACAAAACCCCACAAGTTCCACTACAAAAAAAAGCTGCTTTCACATTCTATTAATAATTGCAGTATTTATTCATTACTTATTCATTATTTTAAATACTTGTTAAAGCACCCTCTAAGTAATATTAATTTAAAATCCAAAGCTAAACATATTAAACATATAATACCTATTCATTTTTTAAATACACATATCTGTATTTACATATCTTGCACGTTTCAGAATTAAAACAAAGAAGCCATAGTCAGTTTACAACAACTTTACACTGTAGCGTATGATGTTACATTATACACTGTTGCATGATGTTACATTATACACTGTAGCATGATGTTACATTATACACTGTAGCATGATGTTACATTATACACTGTAGCATGATGTTACATTATACACTGTAGCATGATGTTACATTATACACTGTAGCATGATGTTACATTATACACTGTTGCATGATGTTACATTATACACTGTTGCATGATGTTACATTATACACTGTAGCATGATGTTACATTATACACTGTAGCATGATTTTACATTATACACTGTTGCATGATGTTACATTATACACTGTAGCATGATGTTACATTATACACTGTAGCATGATGTTACATTATACACTGTAGCATGATGTTACATTATACACTGTAGCATGATTTTACATTATACACTGTAGCATGATGTTACATTATACACTGTAGCATGATGTTACATTATACACTGTTGCATGATGTTACATTATACACTGTAGCATGATGTTATATTATACACTGTAGCATGATGTTACATTATACACTGTAGCATGATGTTACATTATACTCTGTAGCATGATGTTACATTATACACTGAAACATGATGTTACATTATACACTGTAGCATGATGTTACATTATACACTGTAGCATGATGTTACATTATACACTGTAGCATGATGTTACATTATACACTGTTGCATGATGTTACATTATACACTGTAGCATGATGTTACATTATACACTGTTGCATGATGTTACATTATACACTGTAGCATGATGTTACATTATACACTGTAGCATGATTTTACATTATACACTGTTGCATGATGTTACATTATACACTGTAGCATGATGTTACATTATACACTGTTGCACGATGTTACATTATACACTGTAGCACGATGTTACATTATACACTGTAGCATGATTTTACATTATACACTGTTGCACGATGTTACATTATACACTGTAGCATGATGTTACATTATACACTGTAGCATGATGTTACATTATACACTGTAGCATGATGTTACATTATACACTGTAGCATGATGTTACATTATACACTGTAGCATGATGTTACATTATACACTGTAGCATGATGTTACATTATACACTGTAGCATGATGTTACATTATACACTGTAGCATGATGTTACATTATACACTGTAGCATGATGTTACATTATACACTGTAGCATGATGTTACATTATACACTGTAGCATGATGTTACATTATACACTGTTGCATGATGTTACATTATACACTGTTGCATGATGTTACAATCGATACTGTAGTATGATGATTCATTCTACCTGTAGCATGATGTTAAAATCTACACTGTATCATTACGTGTTACAAGCCACACTGTATTATGATGTTACACTACACTGCAGCATTGTTACAATCTACACTGTAGCATGATGTTACACTACACTGCAGCATGATGTTACACTCTACACTGTAGCATGATGTTACACTCTACACTGCAGCATGATGTTACACTCTACACTGCAGCATGATGTTACACTCTACACTGCAGCATGATGTTACACTCTACACTGTAGCATGATGTTACACTCTACACTGCAGCATGATGTTACACTCTACACTGCAGCATGATGTTACACTCTACACTGTGGCATGATGTTACACTCTACACTGCAGCATGATGTTACACTCTACACTGCAGCATGATGTTACACTCTACACTGCAGCATGATGTTACACTCTACACTGTGGCATGATGTTACACTCTACACTGTAGCATGATGTTACACTCTACACTGCAGCATGATGTTACACTCTACACTGTAGCATGATGTTACACTCTACACTGCAGCATGATGTTACACTCTACAATGCAGCATGATGTTACACTCTACACTGTAGCATGATGTTACACTCTACACTGCAGCATGATGTTACACTCTACACTGTAGCATGATGTTACACTCTACACTGCAGCATGATGTTACACTCTACACTGCAGCATGATGTTACACTCTACACTGCAGCATGATGTAACACTCTACACTGCAGCATGATGTTACACTCTACACTGTATTATGATGTTACACTCTACACTGCAGCATGATGTTACACGCTACACTGTAGCATGATGCTACATTATACACTGCAGCATGATGCAACAATCTACACGTTAGCACATTTGATGTTAACAACAGTGCATATAATTATATGCTAATATCAAAACATAATTTTGCTTCAATTATATAATTATTGTTCAATTTCGTAAGTGTTCTGCCTAGACATATACATATACATTCCATAGAAAAATAGCAAAATCCTAACTGCTAAAATGCTGATCGAGTCACATTTCACAAAAAAAAAACCCACCTAATTAACAGTCCTATAATATTGGCTATGGCACATAAACTGTAATACAAAATATATTGAATAAGATAAAGTGCTTTCTCCCACAATAGTTTTAAAAAATGTATATGAATTCCCAAATAGTTCTATGACATGTAAAATGAAATGACATCAGTTAACAAATAAATACTGCAAACTTTTGTCACGTATGAATAACCATAAATCCATTTTTTGTCACTTTATCTGTCTGCGATGGAATGGTAGAATTTGAGTGTTGTTTCTTAAACAGTTGTTGATATTTGAGGTAGAGTAGCCCTGGCCAAAGGTATGCTACACTTAACTTTGGCTCCTGTCGGGTACACGCTAAAATCATCATGAACAGTTGTAAATATGGCAGGAGAAATATTATAAACCAAACAGGTAATGGAAGGTCTGTCACATGACTCCAAAATTTTGAGAAAATCGATGAGGTTTTCTGAGTTTTTTCGATGTCACTTTTCACATCTGGGGCGTGGAATTTTTGCACATGATCCAATGCAAAACTGTTGTAATGATCATTTATTTCAAATAAATAGTAAAAGAAAGCGAAGGTTCCAGCTAGGTACATCAAAACCAACAACCATGCAATGCGCTGTCGAAACTTCATTGTTGGCATTTATAGGAATACATCTACATCACCTGAGGAGAAAAGAAATAATAACGAGAATTACTCAACGTATTTAGATTGGTTGAATGGGTTCTATGTCATTTTCAGCACATTTTAGGCTATTTATGACGGTCGATTTTTTGTAGTGGTGGCAAACTATTAATTTTTTCCTGGGTAAAACCAGTACTGTATACCTCCCGCCATCCGTAAGAATCGACACTTTCTCATTTACAAGTCGAGCATCAGTGGGATTCGAACATGCAGTAGTGATAGGTGAGAAGGTTTCAAATACAAACACTTTTTCCATCTCGGCCAACGATGTACTTAATGTACTTGTATTTTTGGGAAAGTACTTTAAGGCCAAACAATATAATATGTGTGGTTCAGGTAACACTGGCAAAAAAAAGAGGGTAGGTATAGGTAGGCATTTTTTTCCCTCAATAATGAATTCAATTCTGATAATGAATTTAACATGTTAAATTTCTATACCTTGAGTTCGATTTTTTTTGCATTATAAACATTTTTTTCAATTTTTTTTATTTTATTTATTTTTTAAAATGTTTGCATAAAAAGTTTAGGTTCGGCCCCTTAAAATAGGGACGGTCGAGTTACCTGAACCACACATATTTTTTTATGTGGCCTAAAGGGACAATGTCCGTAACTTTTAGCTTATAAAACACAAAATAATTACGTTGACAAACATCAAACACTTACCAATATTGAATATTTACTTAATAAAAACAAGATTGACAGAATTCAATAGCAGTAGAAAAAAACAAGAGGCCCAAGAGGGCCTGTGGATGCTCTACTGGCTAATATGGCTCTAATGACATCAATGAAGCGAGTGACTATAGTCTTTAAGAGCCAAAATATAGCATATTTAACTAAATAAAGAGCCATAACTCCGCCATTACTGGTCCGATCTGGCTGGTTTTTGAACTTGGCCAGTAGAGATAAAAAAATAAAAAAGAAGAAATATAACAATAATAAAAAGAAAAAAAAAGTAAAAAAATCTGGTAAAGTTTAGTAAAGATCAGATGAAAAATGAAGGCCCTATCGCCTTAACAAGGCAAAATATAGAATATTTAACGAAATCAAGGGCCATAACTCTGCTGTTACTGGGCCGATTTGGCTGGTTTTCGAACTTGTCCAAGCTTTTTTTGACATTAACAATCTGGTAAAATTTGGTAAAGATCGGATGAAAAATGGAGACCATATCGTCTTAGCGTGACACAATATAGCATTTTTAACTAAATCAAGGACCATAACTCTGCTGTTACTGGTCCGATCTGGTTGGTTTTTGAACTTATCCAAGCTTTTATTGACACTAACAATCTGGTAAAGTTTGGTAAAGATCGGATGAAAAATGGAGACCATATCGTCTTAGCGTGGCAAAATATAGCATTTTTAACTAAATCAAGGGCCATAACTCCGCTGTTACTGGTCCGATCTGGCTGGTTTTCGAACTTGCCCGAGCTATCATTGATTTTAACAATCTGGTAAAGATCGGATAAAAAATGAATGCCATAAGTCTTAACGAGGCAAAAAATATAACATTTTTAACTAAATCAAGGGCCATAACTTCGCTGTTACTGGTCCGATTTGGCTGGATTTCGCACTTGTCCGTGGTTTCATTGACATTAACAATCTGGTAAAGTTTGGTACAGATCCGATGAAGGCACTATCGTCTTAACGAGACAAAAGTTAACGACGGACGGACAAAGGACAACTCGGTCTGCTGGCCTTCGGCCAGTAGAGCTAAAAAGAGTATCTCTTTTCGAGTTTGAACTCGCAGCCCAAACTAAAATGACACACATGGATAATAATAGTGAGCGTGCAATTTAAGTCGACGGCTCTAGTCTGCGCTAAGCAGGCCAGTTATATTACGCAATACATACTAATTTTACTCTATAGAAAACCTAATGCGCTGATGACTGTCACGTGACCATCAGAAAATGTAAATACTGTGGGACCCGCAATATTTACAAACAATAAATATTTTTTTCTTTTTTTTTCAAACTCACGAATATATTACGAGACTTATTTGGATCTATACTCACGTTTTCATAATATCTGCTTACTTACAGACAGTGTCCCTTTAATAGGAGTTTCTCCAGTATTTTGGGGAGCTATAAATTAAAAAAATAAATATTGATTCTACTAACATGTCTAACCTGAGTAAAATACAATCACAACTTTTAATATAAACAGGATAGGTAAATCACTCGTCCGCTCGCCATGGCGAGCAGTCTTTGTAATCGGACTGGAAATTACACATAAATATTTAGGCATTCAGCACCCCTTGCATATGAAGCGGACGCTTTACCGATATCGCCATAAAACTAGCTCTGCGACAGTAGTAACACGCTTATAAACCTATATATTTACATACACTACCTGGAACGAAAATGATAGGGATCGGTCTCCATCAGAAGTATGCCAAACACTTGACATTCATTAGACAACTGCTTCACTGCGCATGTCCTATTAGGAAAATACTGCTCCTGCATAATGATGTTCACTTTTGTACGAGGGTAAACTGTTTTTTTTGCACTTTAATCGTACCTATCGATGATTGCAGGTAATAATAGACATATTGAAATAGTGTTTGCGGTAGTTTTTAATTGGGTTATGAATTTGCTTTTAACAAAAAAAAAATGCTTTTTAAACTAGGCAAATTTTGAAAATAGGGTTTGCTCCTGCATAATCCTGTTCACTTTTGTACAGGGTAAACTGTTTTTTTTGCACTTTAATCATACCTGTCATTGATTGTAAGTAATAAAAGACATATTGAAATAGTGTTTGCCATAGTTTTTAAGTGGATTGTGATTTTGGTTTCAACAAAAAAACTTTGTTTAACTTGGCCATTATTTTTCAAAAAAAAATTCTTCTTCATAATCATGTTCATTGTTGTACAGGGTAAACTTTTTTTTGCACTTTAATCGTACTTGTCGATGATTTCAAGTAATAGAAGACATATTGAAATAGTGTTTGCTGTAGTTTTTAAGTGGGTTGTTAATTTGGTTTCAACAAAAAAAAGTTTTTTTAATTTGCCCATTTAAAAAAAAAACAAGCTTCTTTTTTTCACTTTAGTAGTACCTGTCGATGATTGCATTGAATAAAAGACAGATTGAAATAGTGTTTGCTGTAGTTTTTAAGTCGGTTATGAATTTTATGGTAAGAAAAAGGTAATTTTTAAACTTGCCATTTTGAGAATTTTTTTCCGGAAAAATGGCGATCTATACATCTTAATCTCTAATTTGTTATAAAGGACCCCCAGGACTCGATCTCTCGACCTCGCACCATGAGATATTGTACACTAGCCTACCATGTGTCCTTGTGTTTATTGTAAAATTAATATGTGCGTGGGTCACCCCCAACATTATGACAGGATGTTATGTAATATTACATACTTTTATGGCGTACGCTTTTTTCACTTGCGGTAAACTTGCCTAACAACAGATCAAGATCTTAATCATCAACATTAACAAAATAGCCTTTTCGACATTCCTTTTAATGCGAACGAGCAACTTTGAAATGAGAGCTCTTTACAATCATTCAGATAATTTTAATAATTACATTTAGAGTCTGTCAAAAGCTTAGCTAATTAAACGTTTGTAAATTAGGCGACTTTAAAACTGCGAAGAAACAAACAATAATAATGCGTTGTTCGAATCATCATTTACACGTTTGTCGGTTTTCTTTTTTTTTAATATGTGATTGTGTGTTTGTTAAGTTCTCAATTGTTAGTTATGACAAGAGAATACATGTACATTAAACACAAGATTATTTATTTCACACAATGCAAACGAATTAGCACAATGTAACTAAAATTGTTTTATATTTTAATCAACTCAAGATGTTGCCGGTTGTTAAAAAAATAATTATTATATATATATTGGCGTTATATTTTGTTTGCCGATTCGAGATTTTCTTTGTTTGAAAAAGCATAAACACCATCACGATGAAGATTATTTATTTTCATTTAAATAGTAATTAAAATTTGTTTATGCAGCAACAAAAAGCATAAAATAGCACGGTGATTGTGAAATTGCTTTGAGAAAACAAAAATAGCGTGGGAAACTTTTTCCAACTCGCGATCTCTCCCGTTTAATTAATAGTTATTTGAAATAAAATACCGTCACTAGGACGCCGATTTTATAATTTTTTGTTCATGCTCATTTAAGGTCTTCAGCATGACCCCTGCATTGTTTCAGGTGCCATCTCGCTCAAATCACCAGAGCAGTGGCAGAAAAAACAATAAACGTGGCTCCAGCATAAATGGAGTGTCTACAATAGAATTTGCAGCAACTCTGCAGTTCTGCAGGTGAGAAGGTTCTCGGCCCATTCTCCATATTTTATCTCGATGTATATGGAGGATGAGCCTGGCATGTTCATTCCTGTTAGGCGCCATATAACCTTTCATGTGTTGGTGCACCTTAAAACCCCAATTCAGTTCAATTCTCATCATATACATCATTTATATATTTATTTGATAACATCTGTACCATGGTAAAAAAAAAAAGACGCATTTATTTGCGCAAACTTGTTAAAAAACATAAAAATGTGTTTTATTTCGTTTGTATCTTGAGATATTGCCAATTTATCTAATCAGTATTTGGAATAAAATTATATCATTAGAAAGGTTATTTATTTGGCTTTCTGGTGTTATAAAATATATAATAATCCAGTTAAAGATGGATATATAATGTCTGTTTGCAATGTAAATAGGTGTGCAGCACTGCAGGTCTCTCGCTACCCATCATCATAAGCCTAGTAAAAATCAATAACTGCAGTGTATAATCTTATACTAAGCCTTACCTAGATGACAAATTATTTCAGAACATAACAGCGTTAGTACTGTGGTGTCATATCCCGTCATATAGAGCCCTGGTCCTACTACACTATAGACTCTGACCTCCGAGTAAACATTTATGATTTACTTCAGCTAGTCCTGCAGGTAGCATGAATCAATGATTTTTTATTTTTCGAGATAATATCACCAAATTCAGTACATAAATACATCCATTTATTACAATATTAGAACAGCTGAGTTTGTAAAATTTGGATTATAACTTTTTTTTTTAAGATTTTTTTTCTATGTGTATATTTTCAATCACAAATACTCAGCTTTATTTCCTTGTCAAAAACTTGTCCAAGCATGAAAAAAGCAGTTTTTCAGTTAATAATGTTTATTAAATGAATATCCTTTGTCATAGCAACATATTTATACAACATATACATATTTTGCACTTAAAAAGACTTCATTTATTAGCTTTAGCACACATAGTTGTATACATATATACCGGTAGTCATGTATTATAAACAAAATATCACTATCAGCAGGTATTTCGAATATTGCAACATATTCAAGAATCAAAGTTGTGTCAACAGGTTGTCAGTGTGTGACGACAGGTGTCTGCAATGTGGAAATTGATGAACCCAGTAACTTGAATGTTAACAACTTAACACTCAAGATCAGTACCATACAGTTGATACATACAAACAGTATATAATGCTTAAAAATAAATGATTCATCATCAGAATACTTCATATAAGGCATATGCAACAGAATATATACTCATTTACACTCACAGTTCAAACAATCAATCAAATTCAGTTAAAATACAGTTTGTTTGCAATCTAAACAGTGGGCGCCGCCATTTTTATATATATTTTTTTTTACTTCCGGTTCAGACCCCCGTACAGTTAAGTCATCATAATTTTACAGAAAACGGGTACTTATCATCGCAAATTATGTCTGAATTTTTTAAATGTATATTAAACTTCAAAATGATATCAAACTTACTTGGGTACCTCTTCTCAAACAAAACAAAAAATAAAATTCAATTTTTATATGGCAGTTTTCTTCTACTTTCACACCTGTTTCTGCGTCAATCTGACGTGGTGCTCCGACATCTAAGGTCCGTGAATGCTGATTGGATGTCATTTTTAAATATCCAATCAAAATAATGGGAATAATAGCCGTAATGGGAAACCCTATTTTCGCGCATTTTTAGGAACAGGAAATCGACATGGCTATTTAAAGACGACATAGATTATGTCCCTTGTTGGTTCTCGCTACTGCAGGGCGCGTGAAGTTTCTATTACCTTATTTAAATTCAAATGGTTAGTCTTTTTTATTAATAAACAGTTAACTAATAATTCAAGTAATATTTTTTCTGCTCACTTTAATTCATTGTTAAGTATTTTTGATATTAATTAATGCGCAACCAACCCGCGTTGTAATCGTCAATTGTGACGGAAACGTGTACCGATACAGATACAAACCCTGGTGTGCATTCTACTTTGTGCGCTGAACTTTAGTGGATTTTCGTGACACGTACAACTTACCTGATGTTAGAACGGTGGTAAACATGACAGTCTCCACATTAAGTGTATATTTCTGTTAGCAACATGTTTTCAATACCACAAATATTTCCAAACTGATGTTTAAATGCATGTTTAGAAATTTTAATTGACAATTGTTTTACACCGACTTCGAAGTAAGGGAAACAACCAATCTCACCAAATGAAATGTCACTTCCTGTGTTTAACTTCCGGTGAGTTGTCGCTTCAAGAAAATGGATACAATTTCTGTCAAATAGCGATTTCTTGTTTCACACAGCTAAAATGGGTTTATGTAAATGCCCAAAGAAGAAAGTGACCAATTTGTTTTGTTTTGAACATCGCGTCAACGTTTGTGAGCACTGTTTGGTTGAAAACCATAACAAGGTGAGTTTTCACAAGTGGGTGGGGATGCTAGCTGTTAAAACTGCAGTGCAGAGCTCTGTGAATTTGAGCTCTTATGTTTTTTTATTCTGTACCTACCATAGAGCTTTGCCTCTTTCTATAGGGAATATAGATAGAGTACCCGGAATGACTCCCATCTACTTTCTGGCGAGGTTTCTGAAGAAATCATATGGTGCCTGGATAATCAACGACCGTATTTTACTTGACCAAACCTTAAATATTTACATTTACTTGATACTTTCTGTTGAAAAAAGAAATAGCGTTAAATTTTAAATAAACTTCAGTCGTAAATAAAAAAGCAAAAAGCTTTTTTTAAGCTTTTTTTTTAATGAGTTGCAAGCTTGCACGCATCCAATGTGTCGCAATTCATAATTTTCACATCCGGTCAACTTCCGGTAGGACGAGATATTCAGTAGGTGAATATAAAGATGTTTACTCGGACTTTATCCGCAATATCTATATGAAAAATATTAGACCATGATTTGAATTAAATGTATCCATGTTGGTGTTTTAAAATGAGACAGACACCAAAATAAGATACATACTAGATGTACACACAGACATAATATGAAAAAGGCACAGCCTAAATGGGGATTTATCCAGTTTGAGTAACTAACTTAAGGTTGTTGGTTTGGCACGTTTTGACATTTTCAAGTTTAAGAATATATATAAAACTTGGAGAAAATTTAGTGGAGTGTCGTAACCAATGTTTGTTTAAACGACTTTTAAACGCATTGAGCGAAGGCGTCGGGAAGTTATCCACAACTCTGTTTCCATGTAGCTCTGCCACTGGGAGTAGAATTTATCCTTTTGATTTAAAAATAAGATCAGGGCTTCCGTTAACGGGCGTACGGCCGTAAATTACGTCCAAAAATCGTAGTTGTACGGCGAAAATTAACATCAAAGGCGTACAGTGTACTTCCAAAAACTTCAAAGTACGCCGCGATTGTTTACTACGGACGTCCATAATCTGTAAATTACCGATTATAGCCCCGCCTATCTAATCTAATTTCATTTGAGACTGCCGACGTAACAAGTTGTAAAGCAATTAAAACTCAGTGGAGCCTGTAATTGACAGGTAAAACCGGTTTTGTCGAGTTTTTATCAAGGGTCACACGCATGGCTGGTGAGAGGAGAGAGAGTTAATTAGATAATTGGCCAAGCCGCGCATTTTAGCAGTATAATCTCGATGCCAAATTGCTTAATTTATATTCATTAACCACAAAGTTGAAACTCCTTACACAAACAGATTATACCTTTTAGGCTATTTCTTTTATATCTTTGTGTCATTTTTCTATGTATTTATCAAAGTTAAAAATAGAAACGGAGTACCGATGGACAAACACAATTTAATAATCTCTAACCTAGGGGAAAGAACTCTTCGCGAATGGAGACTAAACACGGAAGCGAAATTATCACTGGCAAAAACAATCGATTGCTTTGATAATACATTAAAGAATCTGTTACATTTATTCCTACACTTGACAGTTTTACATACCTTTCATTAATGTATACCAATTTAAAAGCTTTCCTGGACTGATAAATTGAAAACTGTTTGCAAAATATAATTCACTGTATAAAACTTGTGGGTGGGGTATGGCACGCAAAGGCAAATTAAGTATTTTTAGTTTGAAACCGTTTATATAATGATGTCATCAAATATTTTCTTTTATAAACATATACATGTAGATGATTATAAATATCCTTTTTTTCTTTTTAACAATTTAGATGTGTTTCCCTCACAACCACGCGGAATCACTGACTCAAAGACTGAGTATGAATGCCATGCCAAAACACTGGAACTTCCTAAATTTTCCCTATGAACTTCCAAATTTGATACACAGGAAGTTCGAACTTCCTAAATTTGAACCTAAGTGGAAGCCCTGTAAGATTTCTTTTTTTTTCAATTGTGGGGTTGGCTTGTAAAGGACGTAGTGCTGAGATTTGTATTGCATTGATACTTAAAGTGTCTTTGGTACTAGACGTCTTTGAAGATGACATTCTAACTCCAAAATGTCACTAAAAAAAGGAAAAATAGAGTCACTGAACATTTACACCATTTTTTTTCATTACATTAAATTTATTGAAAAACAAAGATTACTTTTCGATTATATACATACACATCTTTGAAAACATACACAAACAATTGTAATCCTCATTCGTCTTTTTACTTTAAAAATACTGTTAAAGGTAGATCTATATATATATATGGACCGTATCCCACCTTTATATATAGATCTAGGTTCTAATTATTTTTTTATTATAATTTCTATAAATTACAAATATTTTGGAGTTACATGTAGTTTGACATTTTCGCTGTAAAAATACTGTACACACAATTTTGCTGACATGGAGATCGAATATAAAATATCAAACTGTATAACTGAGGATATTTCACTCATCTTCCTTTTTATGTAAAAAAAAGGACAGAGATTCACATTCACGTGTTGTGGGATGAAAATTGAAATAAAAGTTCATGATTTCGGAATCAATCGAGATGTTGCGAAGGTGCATGAACGTAGGTAATCGGATACAATTGTCAGATTTTTAACGATGTCGCAACATACAAAGTGAACTAAGTAATGCCTATTAACAGTGTTAACATTGATAACAGACAAAAGGAAAATCCCAAGGTTTTATGGTTAGGATTTTTCCTTTTTTTTTTTTTATACTTTATTGTGTATGAAACAACAAAATTTCTATTATACCCATACCCACCTGCCATACCTACGTCTAGTTTGTAATTATCTCCAATAAGTATATGCCTATGATCTGGGAAAGATTGGTTGACGTCATACAGTGATGCATTAGATAGAATGTCTAAGAACACGCTGGTATTTTGTTAAGTACGTTAGTACTTTGAATTATTGCAGCTTTCGATGTTCCTAATTCTAAAATATGCCAACTTTCATAATTTCGGCATCATATTTTACTAGCACCACAAACATCACCACAAATGCTTTTGCAAAAGACATTTTTTAAATATTTAATGTTAACCCTTTAATGTTTCGATTAATCGATTGTTTTAAACCCATCATCGGTTTGTTAGGCATCCGATTATGAAGATCGATTATGAAAGCCTATAATCGATCATCGGTTAAATGTAAACGTGCACTTTAATTAACATTCAAAATTGAAATAAACATAATTATCCAGGAGACAACTCTTGTAAAAATGAGTATGATACACAAATAAACACATTTATATCAGTTATAATAAAATACAGACTTTCATGGCATCAAAACTCAGATTAACATACACATGCTATACTTCCTATATGGATAAGTATTATCAAGGTAATTTAAAAATATCCATATTTCATTTGATGCAAAAATATATTTAAAGCAGATAATAAAACAATAACATAGTGACAAAATACGTTTATTTTATTAAAATATCCCCAAATTTAACGACGTTAGAGCGATGACGTCACGAAAGTAAACAACGTCTGGTTAGAGGCACGTTACGGAGAAATTGGCGCAATAAAAATGAAATCGTGTTTTTGGCTGTTTTTTTTCTTAAATAAATGGTTACAACTTTGAAGTATGACAAATTCGTTATTAGGATTCTTGACAGGGAACATAGGCTCACATTTCCCTGCCTGGAAATATATATTCCCCCTCGCCTAACGGCTCGGGTGAATATAATTTCCAGGCAGGGAATGTGAGCCCATGTCCCCTGTCAAAAATCCTAATAACTAATAATGTCTGCATTGATTACTTACTTTGCATACTTCGCCTTTTTTTGATCCTCCGCTGGTGGTCGTTTCATAAAAGACCATTTTGACAGCAAATCTAAATTTGACGCCATTCTTTCCATTGTGGTTTGTTGATCTTTTTGTATGCGTGGAGATTCCCGCGGAATTCCCAACGCTGGTTCCCAAAATCTTCGCTTAGCATCGTGTACGATCAGATGCGGCATGTCAGGAGACCAATGAACAACCGATCAGCCAACCACATTGCTCCGTTTATTTATAGACACTGGTGTGTATAGACGTGTTCCCCATCGACTATCGTATCCGCCGTGGCTCGCGCTAGCTACTTGGATACTGATAATGGATCTGCGACCAGTCTATGATGTGCAGTTTTTGTTCCTAATATGCGGAAATTATATTGCTACACGCGGTTGGCGTGTGTCGTACGTATGGACTGGCTTTTGCCGTATCGACATGTTGAACAGTGCATGCTTGCATCTATTTATTAAAGCAAACTATGCACTCGCCCAAAGAATATTGTTTGGGCCAGCAGAGATCAAATTTCACTCGCCTAGGAGAGGTTTTACTCGCCGCCGGCGAGTAGGCGACCGTCTGTGTCAAGCACTGCGAACTGCGTTCATTATATAATGCAACTATGGTCCTAACATTTAATTATGGTCCATTGTTGTAGTTATTGATACGGATTATGTTAAAATGAACTTTCCCCCATTAATTTATCCAGTTTCAGATACTTCCCGCCAATAAAAAATGTGTTTTGAGGGCAGTTTTTTAAAGACATGTACATGTAAATGATACTGAACACGCCAAAAACGGGAAAAACTATTTTGACTAAAAATCTGATTTCGACGGCCAATATGGACTTCTTTTGCCTAAACCACAAACTTTTATATCTTCCATATGAAAATGTTAGTAGTTTTTATTTGTAATGTGTTTATTTTTGGGTTTATTGCTCCTTAAATGTTGTCAGTGCGACACAATTTAGCTTAAATGTTATGCTAAAAAAGTGAAGAGCAACTTCAGGCTTTAATATTTTTGGAGCGGTGTAACTAAAATTGTTAATTTTATATTAAATCTTTAGAGTATCCCTTCAATTCGTTACCCATATATTTAAAACCATTTCCCGTCATATCTTCAGACTGATTTTGACTATTATTTTTATTGAAATTTTATATTTTCAGGACTTTTATATTTCAAAGAAAACGGCATTTTTTTGCCTTTGGCTATATCGATGTTTTGTATTGAAAAGATCGTTTACGTAAAATTTTACACATACTTCTAGTTACAACAAAAGTTTGAATAAATTACTTTGCTGCAAAATGCATTTTTTTAAAAATCTATTTAAATAAAGTTTTCAGAAAGTGTCACTAAAGGTTCATTCTGTAAGATCATTTTCAAATTTCGTGTGTAAACCTCACACAACATGAATACGACGGCTAGTTGTATTATATAATTAACGCTCCTCGTACACAAAAAACAAAGCTTTTAATATAATTATCACTACAAACTAGTTTTATAAAGGGCTAAAGTCAGATGAGCACCAACAATAAACACCGAGTTTACCCCCTACCAGAATGTGGAGGTCTTTTATTTTATTGATCACTGATTGGTCAAATTATTTTGAGGATGTCATGTGAAAGTTGTGAGTAGAAAGGTGGGGCTACAGGGCACGCTTCCAGTATGTCTCTATTCATAATTTTGATAAAGCATCATCATAATAGAGTGACCTATCAGTGACCAGACCTCTTCATTTTGTTTGGTGATATGACTCGCTCTTTTATCATACAATTGTTCAACCAAGTTTTAATACAGTAAAAATTAAGGGATATTTCTTTTAAAACCCTGCATATTTCATGCACATTTGTGCAAAAGGTTTCTATATATGCATATTTTAAAGTAGCTACATGTATCCTGCCAAATAAAGACAAATTACACAACAAAACCATTTATCAAAACAAAAAATCAGTTATTCAGGTCATATACTAATGTAAATGTGCCGATTAAAAGTAAATTGGGTTTATTAATAGCTTCTTAACATACATGTATCTGTGATTGCATATGCATAAAATTCCATACTCTTAATTCAATGCTCCATTTTTTGGGTTTGGCCCAGCTGGTTAAAGGCGTTTATATTGTGTCGATAGAATTTGAATTCTCAAAATATGTAAGTTATATATATACCTCGTCATCAGTAGGTTTAAAAAAGGTGTACATATGTTGTAGAATGTGTCTGTGGTTTGCGGGATAGCAAATATAGCTGGGTATCAAAGAACGATCAAAATAATTGCACGTAAAATGGATACAGGGTTAAAGGAATATTTTTTTTCTGGAATAACAATTGATTATTCACATTGTGCAATGCAATGAGTCCACTGTAGGCCTAATACAGAGCATTATTTGTTATTTATTTCAGTGTATCGTGAAGTCCTACCTGCAGTGGTTACAGGATAGCGACTTCAGCGTCAACTGTGCACTCTGTACCAAAGATCTGTCTGATGAAACATGTGGCGAGTGTGTCCGACTTACGTGTTACGGTAAGTTTGGAGAATAGATTATAAGTGTAAAATGGGAAATAGATCTGTAATGATTCATCAATATAATGGTGCATCACTCCGCTTTCCTTAATGGTTTCATTGATACTATGCTTCGGCACATAGTTTACTATAATAATTTGATCATGATTACTGTGATAATTCATTGGTAATATTGGTACATGACACTGTTAACTATGATATGGCCGCGATACATTGGTACACCACGCTGTTAACTAATATATGTCCTCAATACATTGGTGCATCACACAGTCTTCAATACATTGGCGCATCACACTGTTAACTATTGTATGACCGCTATACATTGGTGCATCACACTGTCCTCGATACATTGCTGCATCACATCGTTAACTTTTATAAGCCCTAGATACATTGGTACACAGTCCTCAATACATTGGCGCATCACACAGTCCTCGATACATTGGCATATCACACACAGGGCCGTCACTCTGTTTTGGGGGACTTCGACCCATACCCTTGGGTGGGGGAATTTTAACGCGCTTTTACAGGAAAGGGGGAATTATTTTGTGGCCATAATTTTGATTATAATCATTGTTTTAACTAGTCTACATGTTTTATTTGTATTAAATAAAGTTTAGTGTTATGTTTAAAGAGGCTCTACCTATATCTTTTTGTCCACCAATTGATATAAACTTTACTTAATTATAAAGAGGACTATGAAAAAGGTAAATGGCAATAATTTCACCCAATGTAATATGCGTTTTGCTGGGGAAAAACAGGATTGAAAAGATCGGATTTTTTAAATTGTATTCGTAATTGTTTTAGACAAGCCGATTGCGGAGATTTTCCGATCCTATTCGTTTACAATCGGAACTACCTCGTCTGATTAGCGAAGAGTTCCGATCGATTCGGTTGCTATCGGAACTGCGCCGAATAGTTTGTAATCACATTGCGCATGTCCGAGAAAATCGTAAAAACTCGTAGTTCTCCGGCAGGAATAAACGGCTGGGCAGCATTTTATTCAAGATATTGTTTTGATCATAATTAATAATTTACAGAACTGGAATACGAACCATGTTTCTTCTTAGAATACTCATAAAATAGCTTTGTATACATATAAATGCAGTAATATTGAGTATTTAATATTTTACATTAAAAATCGCGTAGATACAGGTTGTGCCTCTTTAAGTAATAAAAACAGACTACATCGGACTAGTAACAGCGGAGTTATGGTCCTTGATTTAGTTAAAAATGCTATATTTTGCCTCGTTAAGACGATAGGGGCTTCATTGTTCATCCGATCCTTACCAAACTTAATCAGATTGTTAATATCAATGACAGCTCTGAGTTTGAAAACCATTCATATTGGACCAGTAACAGCGGAGTTATGGCCCTTGATTTAGTACAAAATGCCCCATTTTGCCTCGTTAAGACGATAGGTGCTTCATTGTTCATACAATCTTTACCAAACTTTATCAGATTGTTGATGTCATTGAAAGATCGAACAAGTTCGAAAACCAGCCATATCGGATCAGTAACAGCGGAGTTATGGCCCTTGATTTAGTTAAAAATGCTATATTTCGCCTCGTTAAGACGATAGGGGCTTCATTGTTCATACGATCTTTACCAAACTTTATCAGATTGTTAATATCAATGAAAGCTCGGACAAGTTCAAAAACCATTCATATCGGACCAGTAACAGTGGAGTTATGGCCCTTGATTTAGTTCAAAATGCTATATTTTGTCTCGTTAAGACGATAGGACCTTCATTTTTCATCCGATCTTTACCAAACTTTATCAGATTTGAAAGCTCGGTCAAGTTCGAAAACCAGCCAGGTCGGACCAGTAACAGTGAAGTTATGGCCCTTGATTTTGTTAAAAATGCTATAATTTGCCTCGTCATACAATAGGGTCTTCATTTTGCATCTGATTTTGCCAACTTTACCAGATTTTATGACTTTTTTTTTTATTTATTTATTTATTTTTTATTATTTTTTTTTTTTATTTATTTATTATTTTATTATTTGTTAATTTTTATTTTTTTTTTATTATTTTTTTTATTATTATTATATCTAAATGACTATTATTTTTTTATTTTTTTTTTTTATGTTTTTTTATTTTTTTTTTTACCTCTATTTTGGACCAGTCGGACCAGTAACAGAGGAGTTATGGCTCTTGATTTAGTTAAAAATGCTATATTTTGCCTCGTTAATATGGTAGGGCCTTCATTTTTCATCTGATCTTTACCAAACTTTACAGATTCTTTAGTTATGGCACTTGATTTAGTTAAAAAGCTGTTTTTTGCACAAACTTTCAGAAAAAACGTAATGGCAGTCACTCGCTTCATTGATGTTATAAGAGCCATGTTAGCCAGTAGAGCATCCACAGGCCCTCTTGGACCTCTTGTTTTTTTTATTTATTTGTTGTTTTTTTCCGAGGGGGAATTTTGAGTCTGAAATGGGGGAAAAACATACTTTTTGGAGGGGGGAATGCGTCCGGTAAACAGACCCAAAATCGGCAGATCGACGGCCCTGACACAGTCCTCGATACATTGGCGCATCACACAGCCCTTGATACAATGGCACATCACTGTTTCACACAGTCCTCGATACATTGGCAGCTACATCACACAGTCCTCGATAGATTGGCACATCACTGTTTCACACAGTCCTCGATACATTGGCACATCACTGTTTCACACAGTCCCTCGTACATTGGCAGCTACATCACACAGTCCTCGATAGATTGGCACGTCACTGTTTCACACAGTCTTCGATACATTGGCG